>JANHZT010009500.1:214647-226619 GCA_032468215.1 Stegonotus admiraltiensis | reverse complement strand
ATATTTCAATCCAGTTGTAATTTAACCAATGCTTTCAGTCTTTTTGCCTGGGGGGGGAGGGGGGGAGGCAGATAGTGATAGGATCAGAATCAGCAGTGAAATCCACTTACCTTTGCTACTGGTTTGGGAATGGGAGCCTCTTCTGCACATGCGCAGAGGGTCAAAACCGGTTCGCATGAGCCAGATAGATCCAGCCAGATTTCATCGCTGATCAGAATGGGAGATGTCTGGGGGGTAAAGCATCAATTTTTTTACTTAAATCCACTAGCCCTTCTTTGTCCAGTTATCATTCAACCATTTTGTTACCAAATTCCAGACACATAATCTGGGGCTGCTCAAATGAGATGACAGAATACATTGGTCTGCAGATTGCCTACTCCTGTGAAACAATGTTGAATGTTTGAATGTAGTGAAACAATGGGATACAAATGTAGAAACATAATCTAGGCATTTATTCATTTATTTACTGTATTATTATTTCTGTTTTAGGTTGCCTTCAGAAGATGGGAGTTGCCCAGATGCCAGTTTAGTCTCTGACCAGATTGTTGCTGTTGAGGAATTTTCATCAAGCAGAGGCTATTTACAGGCGGTCGATAATGAAGGGAACCCACTTTGCCTAAGCTGCCAAAAGCCAACAATCCAAGTTGAGCCAAAATTGACATATACCGCCTGGGACACGCGATTTTGTTCTCTTAAATGCCAGGAAGATTTCTTCTTCTACACTAATAATAGTTACCTGAGAACTAAAGTTTTTGAAATAGAACATGGGATTTGCCAGTTATGTGAGTTGAATGCCCAAGAACTCTACCTTTGTGTCAGAGATGCCCCAAGGAGTCAGCGCAAGGATCTTTTGGAGAAGTCTTGGATGTCCAAGCTTCCTTTAAAACAGGTGAAATATATGGCTGGAATACAGGAAATTGTTCTGTGATAAATGGATGGATGGATGGTTTTAGAAATGTAAGGGAACTTTTAAAAAAATATTTTGGAAGAAGTAATTTGTTTCCTTTCTGATACTCATTAAAGAAGCCTTTTTTCAGGTTTTCCAAAAACCCTTAAAGGAAGTTGTAGTTGCTTGTAGACATCAATACGCTGATGTTAATGCCAATTCCTAAAGCAGCCACAATTTTTCCTCTAGGAAGCCTTAACTTCCTTCTTTACTTAACTTCTTTTAATAAAAAGGTATTGGACTTGCATGTGTGAAGGTACTTTTTCTGAATTATTTTCAAAGGCTGAACAATTGCATTAAAGCTATTTTCATGCAAAACTGCTATTCATGCAATGAAATAATTAGACTACATGGTTATTGTTATGCCGTAAATGTTATGAACATTCGTTATCAGGCCCAAGCATTCAAAGAATGAAAATTGTGCTATTCAAACAGCTTGTTACTCAGCAAGACTGGCTGCTCTCTGAATACAGCAGATGTAAGCATGGTAACTGTAGTCTTAATCATATTCCTTTGCAAAATAAATTAAATTTATTTTAGCCTTTCAGAGACAATATAGCAGATCAAAACAAGACTAGGAGATATGTGTGTTGGGGTTTTGTCTTGTGTCTCAAAAATATTACGTAATACTTTAATATCAAGAGTTTATTATTTTATAGGTTTTAAATTACCAGTTTTAATATTATAGCCACAAATTTTTGTTAGCAGTTTAGCAGCTATCCCATATGAATCTGAGTTTGAGATTAAGTGTTATCAGCTGTGTTAAATTTCATTTCCAACTCATTAGGAATACATTTGGATCCCCAATGTACTTCATTTCCTGTTTTTAGAATGAAGGATGGCTATCTGACTAACTTTTTGAAGACAGGCTAACAATTATATAATTACGCATATTTGTTCTCTTTTATCATCAGTTTAAAAATTAAGAACAAAGCTGATTTCCCTGTGTTTGGTCTTCACAGATGTGACTTAGTGATATTTGAATTGACATATAGTTTGTGTTTTCCTCAAATTAGCACTGCTATTCTCCTGGAACAATTATTATTTCTGAGGCACATAGCAAACTGATTTGACTAAAAGCAACAAAAAGCATTTTGGAAGGAAGATATATAAGTATATGACTCATTTCCAGGACATATATGACTACCACTGATCCTATTTTATTTCAGTTAAATGAAATTATCCTGAACCCAACTGAGGGCCATTTCTGGCAAGTGGATCATATCAAGCCAGTTTTCAGTGGGGGTGGACAGTGCACTCTTGAAAACTTCCAAACACTATGTACAGTTTGTCACAAGGAGGTAAGTACAGGATGCAGCAACAAAACTTCATGAACCTTCAACATTAAGAAATGAATTTCGTAATTAAATTCTTTTGTATATTTTCAGAGAACAGCAAAACAAGCAAAAGAAAGAAGCCAAGTTAAAAAACAATGTGTTGCTTCAAAATATTCATCAGACATCACAAAGTTTTTTGTAAAATTATGAAAAGGTTTGATGAAATGGATGTTTGTAATAGTTCTTAGTACAGCTCATTAAGAAAACACCATGTGAGTAATGTTTAAAAAGCTTTAAGTATCTATACGTGTTTTTTTCCTTCTAAATTTCAAATTTAGAAAACTGAAGATTTCTTTTACAAATTGTTAGCAAGGTTCATGCAATTATTTAAATCCTTGGTACTGCAGCATTACTAGTGCATTTGTCTTTACATCTGATCCACAACTGTGGAAATGATTGAAGGGTAGGTTATATAGATTATAATCTGCATAACAATCCTTGTTAAACAAGTTAAACAAAAGTATATTTTATAAAATTAAACATGTACATTGGTTCATCTCAAAATAAACTCTGGCATTTTTACATTAACTTTTTCCTAATTTATATAGATTGAAAAATATGGAAACCATTTTCGTTGTATTAATGTAAAGAGCAAAAGTGGCAAAATAGGGGGTGGGGGGTGCATCCATCAAGATTTACATTCAAAGCTGATAGTTGTCCACCAGGATTTGGTATCATCTGATGCAAGTAGAGGGGTATGATTGCTATATTAACTACCAGTAATTTTCCTGACAATGGTATCATAAAGCAGAATTATTTAAATAAGTACATTGCCAGCCAGGCCACAATGAAGTGAATTTTATTACATATAATATCTATGTTTGTATAGCTGTAAACAATTTAAACCCACTGATTTATTAGGTTTCTAATCTACTCACTTTACATGAGCATAAAACTGAACAAGGCTGCAGAGCAGGATTGCGTAATTTAATTTACACTTAATAATACACAGTTCTGTGATATTTTCATTATCGTTGTAAAGCGTTTTTTAAAAAGGGGAATGGATAGCTAAGTAAAGATGAGTCAATACATCAATAGACAAGGGGCTCTCATGGAAAAGATAAAAATCCCATAAACGTTATGCATATGAAGACTGTTTCACGTAGGCATTACTCTTGAATATTATCTTCATTTCCAGGAGACTGGATAAACATCTCTTTGATGTACTTGCTTGGATTAAAACGTTGCTAGAGTGCATGTTAAAATCAGAAGAACGTTGTGTCGGATGAGAAGGCACCCGCAAGTCGGAAATCATCTTTTGTAAGAACGCTGTACATCCGCTGAGGCAAAGGTTTAGAGTAAGGAGCAGGTCGTGGAACAGTTGTACGTAAAATAACCTCACGTCCTGCAGGGGGTGGAAAATCCGAACTCATTCCAGAATTCAAACGTTTTTCATCCATAGAGACCGATCTTTTTAGTTCTTCCTCATAGGGCATCATTGGAGCAACCTAAAAGAAAGAGAAGCCTTTTAGCACTAAACCGTTTTACTGGATTCGTATTTGTTTTTGAGATACACTAGCATAAAAACGTAACAGTCAATAACTATTAAATGTGACAAAGCACAACATTCACTGGGATATAAGCTTAAGGAAAAAGCATTTGTTCTATTGAGTTTTTGCTTAAGAAATTGACTAATGCTGATATAAGCACATAAAATATATGTTCTGCACCCACAAGATCATCTCACTGAAATGCCAAAAGGAGGCTTTAAACAACCATGTTGATCTGTCCAACAAAGAAAGCAATTTATGTTATGAAACAACAGGCATTGAACACTGATTCAATCAAATGATAAAGCTGGACTGAAATAATTTTGCTCTGACTTTCTCAATGGTGGGATCTGTAACCAGAGAAACCAACTCTAACTAGATCTGGTATCGGGATATCATCCATTAATCAGACATTTTAATCCATCTATCCTATGCTGATCCTATCATACCTAAATGAAATTTTAAATTGATTAGAGATACTGTGCTTGAACAGTTTCTACTCAACCATCAAACTATGAGTCCTGCTTGGTTCAAATTAACTGCCCAACTACTTCACACAACTGTAGTGTACTACTTGAGGGGTTTTTTCTTCCAATATTCAAGAGGTAAGAATTGAAAAAAGAAAAAATCCATAGAGAAAATAGCTGCAAAGCAAATGGAAAATAGATTATTACTTTTATTCAAGCCAAGTGGAGAACCTATCATTTTATACAATGCGTATTTTAATGCTATTGCAGTTTGGTGCTTGAAATGCAGACATGTAAGATACAGCTATCTTAAACAAGAAAATAAGCTGGAAGTTATACACACACAAAAAATCCCTCAAGATTCTAGAAACCCATTTGATGCATCCATTTCAACCATTGCCTTCGTACTCTGATGATGTCAAAGCTCATAACTTAATTTTTAAAAATGTCAATGCTTTAATTATGCAAATAAGCAGTAGTTGAGCCATATGCTATACTGCTACAGCCTTAATACCCATGCAGCACCTACATGAAGTTAGGCAGATGAGTAGAAACAGGGAAAAATCTAGTTACCTCCTCAGATGATTCAGTCAGCTGGGTAAGAAAGAGAATCAACGGTGAAAGGCAAGTCAGAGATGACTCACATAAGGTTAAAGAGAGGTTTTAGAAAAGAGGGGCAGCAGCTTTACAATTGGATTTGTTGCTATGCACAGAAACTAATAAACACTTGGAACACAAAACAGATCTAAAACAAACTGATAACAGGACTAGTACAATGTAAATAATCAATTGCATCAATATAGTCAAGTCCATCTGACTTTGCCATGAAGCAGTTATATAACCTATTGTCTATCCCAGTTCAGTAATAGATGGAGCCAGGACTTTCTGATCTCTGTAGTTACACATTTACTTCTACGATTTCTAAAGGGAATTCCTATAAACATGCATTCTACTTGTATGAATCAAATCACATGACAAATAGGCAGCCTATGTTTTTGCATTAATCCAATGTGCATAATATTAAGTTTTATCAAAGAACATTACAGGTGGTCTTCAATTTACAATGGCAATTGCTGTCTACGCAATGCAACTATAAAGTGAAATGGCAATGGCAATCCTTCTGTTGTTAACCACAGGTCAGGGACTAGCAGTCAGGTAAGTGGCTGAGTGGGGGAGGAAGCAAAGGAGTGCTTGGGGCGGGTGCAAGACTGATAAGGATAAAGAGTGCAAAAAGCGTGGGGAGGATGCATGGGGATGTACAAGATGCAGCATGGGTTAGGAAAGATCTGCAAGGGTGTGATGCGCGTTGGGAGGGTATGCAAGAGGCATGGCAAGTATTTCCGGGGGTTGTGCAGGAAGTACAGAAGATATGGGGTGTGTGGAGGAGCAGCACAGGCCAGGTGAATGAGGGTGAGGGATGGGGAGGTTGCATGCCAGGTGCCCGAGGAGTGAGGAAGAGCTGCAGGACAGTAATTTCAAAGAGTTGACTGACTGAATAATCACAGGTTTCATAGTTCTCAACCTATGACTATTGAGTAAGTTAACTCTGAATTATGATGGTGCTGAATGAATTGTGTGATTTATGAATTGGTCTTTGAAGTTCTAGCAGTCCCAGCAGCCCCCTGTGCACAGCCCATGATCTGCACCCACACACATCTGATACATACTGCATCCCGACTCCCACTGTATTGCTTAACCCCAATAACCCTATTGCAGATGGGGTTTTTTTAACAATCCCGTAATTCCTTGCACCGGGGTGGACTCAGGGCAACTGAATGGAGCTGAGTGTTTACTGCCTTTCCTGTCACCAATGCAGAGTTCGCAGCAGATACATACTCATTGTGCTCAGAGAGAAATATCTGTTGCTACCTAGTATTGAATTCATAGCCTCCTGATTGTGAGATGAGAGCTCCACCTCTAGGCCACTGCACCACTCAAACCCTATTGCAAAAATGCCTGGGTAAATTATGAGAAGCAACCTATTAGGAGCTTATTTTTAAAAGGCTGTTTTTAATATTAGCAATATATTAATATTGAAACAAGATGTCATGGTAAAATGGGTTACAACAGTTCTCTGATACATCGATTATTTTTGTTCTAGCAAGTAAACCCAGCATAACAACACATGCTGTTAAATCCTCAGAAATGATTAAAATCCATTTCGGATAACTGTAGATTAACAGAGAACAAACTATTAGCATTGAATGCAATATCTGGATAACATAAAAAGATGCATTTGGAAGGATCCAAAAGACCCTGGACAAGGAGAAGGAAAGAATCCATAAAGATACTATATTTATCTATTATATCTAAACCAAAATAAGCCACTTACATGCAACTGTTAGTCTAGGAATGAGGAGAACCAAGTTGATATCCCTGCCTATTCATGAATCTTATGGCTAGGCTAGTCACACTTTCAGATCCACCCAATTCAAGAGGTTGGGGAGAAGAAAGAACCTTCTCAATTAGGTACTAGAGAAAACAAGAAACAGTTGGGGAGAATTATATAAGTTGCCCTGAATTCCTTGAATTGCAACTCAGAGAGAAAATATAATACCATCGCAGTAGAGTTGAAACCAGTACTAATGGAGGGGAGGGGAGGGGAGGAGAAATACAGCATAAGGTGACTTCCTGCACCAAACAGCAGTATTTTTTGCTTTAAATTTCTGGTCATGCAGAATGGCTCTTTGCATCCAAGCCTCAGCTTGACTATTTTAAATCATTCTGTTAAGGCTCATTTCTTCCCTCTTGTAAGTGACCACTCACACTTTCTTAAGTCTTCGCTTAGTCTCATACTTTTTCCATTTTTCGGGAACTACTGTAGGTAGCTCTTTAATTCTGTCCCCTTATTCCTTATTCCTGGTGTCATCCTAATCTATCAAGTTGTTCCAGTCCTGATCCTAAACCAATACCACACAGTGAGATGAATACAGGTACATTTTATAGGCTATCGTATAATATGATGAAATATTAGGCTTGAAAATCATTCTCTATTACCAAAGGCAAACTTGATCTTGTTCTGGCATTCCCCAAAACAGTATCACCAATATCACATCTTTTGAATCAATATGCATTAATGCCATATCACATTAAAATATAGCAAACGTTGGAATTTTTGTAAACGTTTCATACAAACTACTTCCTGAAAGGAACAGGTTCTACCATTTGCTTATTTAATTAGAAATTTAACACAAATTATATTTCAACATGGGTCTATTTGATGTAATGTTGATTAATTTTTAAATATCCATGCACTTTGGTTATTTTAGTTAGAAAAGACGCAGCTATTTCTCTGGAAAATACACTCATAAGTGTATATGCAAACACGGATTTTCAAAATCTGGCATTCGAGTATTATAACAAAAAGAGCAATTGTTTTATAAGTATATTAGAGAAACTAAGCAGTCCATCTTACCCTTTGTGCATTCACAAAAAGTTTGTGAATTATAATACCAGCAGGCCCTCTTCCGGCACCAAGGACTGATACTTCTGGTTGTTCCAGAAAGGAATTTACAAATCTGACAGCACAGAAAAAGTGGGAGGAAATATATCAGCAAAAGAATAATCATTTTATGCAGACTGTTTTAAAAACAGTAACACTGGAATACTGAACACTGAAAGTTCTCAACCGAGATTCACCTTCAATAGAAAATTTTCAATTGACATTCTGAAGAAATCATTCAGGTTGTTTTATCTATGATTGAAAATCTTTCTTGCAATTAATTTAATAATCTTTCTTGCAATTAATTTAATTCCCTTTAAGGAATTAAACCATGCAAGTTTATCAAACAAGTCACTTACTTTTCTAGATCTTTGCGTTCTTCTTCTTTAGTACATTTTTCTATTCCAAATTTTGCTTTTAGAGACCTTGCCCGAGCAATAGTGGCTTCCACATTCATAATTTGACTAATGATTTCCTGGGAAAAGACAAAAACCTTATTTTCTCTTCTTGTTATAAGTCACGTATTTCAAAGCTTTACTCAAGCTTTTATCAGAGCTGGGTTCAATAGAATTTTCCAGAATCGCTCATTCTCTCCTCTCACATAGTTAAGACAACTATATGTAACCTTTTTTTCCCCGTGATTACCATAAAATATTTATTTAAAAGTTAACATTTTTACATTTTTCTTTCTTGGTCATCATTAGAAAAATGAAATTCCTTACTTCTAATTTTTTGTCCTCTGGATTTGGGAACCGGAGAACTTTACTGGAATGGCTGATTATCTGCTTAATTATCTTTTTTACTAATCCAATATCTTCCAGAGATTCTGTTGGAAGGAAAAAAGCCCATTAAGTACATTGTAATAAAAGCACCCTATTTTTACTTGAAGCATACAGCCTTGCTTGTTAGAAGTTATTTACCTTCTTCTTTTACCTTGAGTACAGCTGCATGGATGACACAAGAAAGAAGATGCCTTGCAAGATCAGCTGGTTTCTGAATGGCTAAATAGTGTAGGACCTGAAGATACAGTAAATCCATGAGATTTCCATAATCTTGCTGCAAAATTGACAACCATCTCTCAAGGCTTCAAAACTGAAGGTTGCCTCATGTCCTTTCTTAAGCATTCAATCAAAAAGACTCTTTCTCAAGTTTCTAAAGGGGAGGGCCCCACCATCTGAAGGTGCTTCTAAATTTATCAACTTTATTTTTTTTAATTGAAAGACAGCATAGCATGCTACGTAGATGAAAAGGCGATGAAAGACTGGGACAAAAGCCAAGAAAGAAAAATTCACTGTACTTATTGTTTAAAAGGAAAACAGGCTCAAGATCAAAAGTAACTGCAAGTTATTCTCTTACTTCATGTTCTTGTGAATAATTTATTTACATGTTTCCACATTCAAAGTGGTTGCCAATTTAGATGATTATATTTCCAAACGTAACATGCATTATTCAGTCTTACTTTAAAAGTGACCTGCATAGTTGGTTACTATTACTGCATAGTTGGTTACCAACACTACAGAAATTCCATACAAATACATTACAACAAAAATAAACTAAGCTAATAAATGAAAGTGCCTCTAATAGACTTTCTAGTCTATACTAGGATGGGCACTATGGAAGCTTTCAGATCTTGCAGAATTAAAATGGAAATGTCTCAGGAATTCCCCTAAGCCTCTTTTTTACCTTCTCTGCCTCACGTGTGTCATCGAAAAGGCGCCTCTGCCTCCTTGCTGGAACGGGCTTCGCTGTTTCCCATGCTTCAACCCACATGTTACTTGGAATCTTCATTCGGGCACTCAGCTCACCCTTGATGACTACATCCCCCTTTTCATCCACAGTTTCCTCTTCAATGTAATCCCGGGGTGAATACCATCTCACAAAATCTTCCAGACAACAACCAGGGTTGGCAGCCTAAGAGGAACAGGGGGAAAAAAAGAGGGGAGAACATGCTTATTTGTATATAGGCCATGGTTGTCCAAACTTAAGTGAACAGGAATTGTCCTGGACCACATATAAAATGCATAACAGAGTTAATATACATAAAGAACTTCCTTTATTTTTTTATTATCTTGTGGGGCCATATAAGTAGATGTCCAGGGCCACACCTGATATGGATTACCAGAAAATTCTTTTTTGAAAAATAAAGAAGCGTAAAGGATGGTCAAAGACATTATATATAGTGACTCTCTCATCCTTTAAAACTTGAATGCGAAACATTCAAAATGACCGCCTATTTTCCTAACACTGTAATTTCAACTTGTCTAAGATGACTCTAGACGTGACTATTGCTTATAAATTTGCAAATGGCTGTATAACACGTATGAATCAGATATGGGTTTGATTTTTTTATAACAACTCCGAATTTTCAATACAAAGCTTATGCCCATCAGTGGTTAAGTTTGTAATGAATTTAAAATTAAGGTTATTTCAAACACTGGAGTTTTTTAAAAGTTCAACTACCTTCTGTACCATCAGATGTTGATGAGCTGCAATTCCCTGATTCCTTCACCATTGACTGGGGAGGCTGGGACTGAGGAAACATTCCAATCCATTCCAAACTGGAAGGACACAATGGTGCCATGAATATAAAAACTAATGTGTTTATCACAATTTTGTTCTTTAAAATAAAGAGAGTCCAGTTGCCCCAAATTGGGTCTACATGGTTGTAAAATAGGAGCCTAGGATAGTATGCAGCTTCTACTTCTGTATATTTTTGAAAGGAGGGATTATTGACTGCAATGTATTTTATGACCTAGTTTCTCTTCAAGTGTTTCTAATTTTCTATACTGTGTCAAAGAATGTGAACTACAAATAAGTGTTAAACTATAATAGACAGCTGCTGTAAGATTTAACATTAATACTTAGCTTCTGCTTCCTTCAAGTTCCAATTAAACTAGACTTAATTCACAGAAAAGACAGTCAACCAATCCATAAACATGTTTTTTGATCCGAATAAGCATAATTTGAATGAGCAAGTTTATCAAAAAAAAGAGTGAGAGAATATTGACTAATATTAACACAAACAACTAGCAATGAATATTTTCCTGAACAAAAAAGCCAAGTAACAAACATGCTAGAGAACCTACCACATTTCTCATTTACAGCATGTCTAGTACAGATGGCAGTGGAACAAAGACTAATGAGTAAAATGGGAAAAAATGATAGAAAAGAGGAAACATCTTGCTAAATATGTTGTATGAGTTGCTTATGCTACTGTACAGGTAGTCCTCACCTTACAACCATTTGTTTAATCACTGTTCAAAGTTACAGCAGCACTAAAAAAATGCGAGTTAAACCCATTTTCAGACTTATGGCCACTGTAGCATTTTGTGGTCACGTGATCAAAATTTGGATACTTGGCAAATGCTCATATTTATGACAGTTGCAGTGTCCCAGGGTCATATGATCCCCTTTTGTGACCTTCTGACAAAGTCAATGGGGAAGCCAGATTCACTTAACAACTGTGGTAAAATGGGGCAAAACTCACTTAACAATAGCAGCAGAAATTTGGGGCTCAATTGTAGTGGTAAGATGAGGACTATCTGTATTCATTTCATGATGACCCTGGCAATCTGTGCCTACTTTGAAAGACTCCATATCTGAGAGCAAGCAAGCACTTTGCATGCGAGCTCGAAGGTGAGCTCCTTCTGCTGACGTTCCCAATTTAGCCAATACTTCGGACTGTTCTTCTAACAGATCTTCTGTCATAGGAGCTGGTTCCTAAAGAAGTAGAGAGAGAGGAATTCCTGTTAAGACTTTTTATCTCTCATTAGGGAACAAAAACGATGAACAAAAGAACTGAATGCAGCTTCCACATGCTTAGAACCTGTTATTCAACCTCTGTGTTCCAAAGACAGATATGTCAGTCCAAAACCTATTACTTTCTGAATGCAAATACAATTCAGTCATTTAACAAACTGCTGAAGTTTTTGCATAATAGGAAATAGGAGAAGACAAAGGAAGATGACAGATCAGCTTGGATTATGACAGCTTCCTGACTAAGAAAAGCCAATGGCATGTAGCAGTAAACTAAGAGGAGAAAAAGTATTAACTGGTTATCCTATGGCTAACTTCGAAAGAAATAAAAATAAAACTAGTTTTCATTGTTATACATTTCACAAATGTGGTATTTTTAGATTTATATATGTCTGTATGTATATGTGTGTGTGTATATATATTAGAATATATAAGAATATATAGTGAATACACGCACACACATACTATATATATGTGTGTGTGTGCGTGCGTGTGTATATATGTATATATATAGTCATATTCCTCCATCAAGCT
>JANHZT010009500.1:180494-195360 GCA_032468215.1 Stegonotus admiraltiensis | reverse complement strand
ATTCTGACTCATGGGATGCAATTAAAACAAAAGTTAACAGAATAGAATTAAAGTGGTTAAATAATATCAAAAATAAAGATCATATGGTTATGTATTATGGTTGTGAAAACTAAGATCTTAGCAATGTCAGAGTAAGTACTGGTATTACTTAAACCTAGACCTTGGAGATTTTATTTTATTTTATTTATTTATTTAGTCAAGCATGTACAAGATAACTGGTATAAGTATAAACATGGACATGAACACAGGAAATGAGTACAAATAAATGGAGACAGTAGGACAGGAATGGTAGGCACACTGGTGCGCTTTTGCATGCCCTCTTTACGGATCTCTTAGGAATGGGGTGGATCATAGAGTAAACAGAGCCAAGGTTCTGAATGGTAAAACCTAGAAAAACAAGGGAGAAGACTACATGTTCAACTCATTTCTGTTGAAGTGGTAAGATGTCTGAGGTCTCATTTTTTTTCAAATTTCAAAAGTTAAAGCCACAAGCCTGCCAATATTCAATCAGCAAACATGTCTAACATAATTTAAGAATTTTTTTTGCAAAGAAAGAATTTATTTTTATCAACTTTCCAGAAAGCATCTTCTCATGGTTATCCAAAGAATAAGTGAGATAATGCATTTTATGTGTGATGTATATTCTAAGAATATATTCTGCAAAATTGCAGAATTTTGCTGCAAACCTCAAGCTTGTTAATCTAAGATCTAGATTTTTCATTTGCTTTCCCAGCCCAGCTAAGCCTCTTTGTTCAGTCATTCACTGTACAAAATACCCAAAAGAGCGTTACCTTGGTGACAGCTTGTAAACTAAACAGGCAGAATCTAACTCTCAATATCAGAAGGATTTGTGCTGAGAGAGGAAGGATCTTCAGAGCTTAGCAGCTCTACAATCATGTTTCTTCCTTTCTTGAAAGTCTAGAATCAAATTGAAGGTAAGATAGAATTCCAATAGAACATCTTTATTTTTCTTCCCAGTAAATAAAATGCAAGAGATTGTATACCATAGAACATGTCAACAAAAAAGCTGCTTTAATATAAAATTTACTATTACTGCAACTACATTGATCTACAGTATTTGAACTACAGTACATAGTTTTAATTCATCCATTATATTTGGTTTTGTTAATAATACCTAAAACTATATTCGTTGGTGATGTTATAAACTTATAAGTAAGTGGAATTTGGAATATTTTGATCTCCCTTGCTAGATGAAAATTTGCAGTGGACTGCTTCTCAATTGGTAGGTTGAGTTATAATTAAGAAATATACTTTCTACTATTTCCACCTATTATGGATGTTGTAAATAGCATAAAGGAGACAAACAGCATCTTGAGATGAGTGAGCATCTTGAGATGAGTGAGCTTGCCACTGGAATTTTTTTTATAAAATCTCAGCTGACATACACAATATAAAAGGAATGCCCCATTGTTTGGAAGCCCATTTTATTCTGTTTCTCCATTTTTTATTTATTTTTACCCAGCTTTAATTATTTTTATAAATAACTTAAGGGAGACAAACATACCTGATACTATTTCCTCCACCTATTTTCCCCACAAC
Source organism: Stegonotus admiraltiensis (assembly GCA_032468215.1). Classification (NCBI taxonomy): domain Eukaryota; kingdom Metazoa; phylum Chordata; class Lepidosauria; order Squamata; family Colubridae; genus Stegonotus; species Stegonotus admiraltiensis. The sequence continues at coordinate 193,800 of JANHZT010009500.1, read as the reverse complement.
AACAATCCTGTGAGGTGTGTTGGACTGAGAGTGAATGAATGGCCCAAAGTCACCCAACTGGCTCACAATTCCCAGAATTCCACTGTCCATGCTTTTTGGGAATTCTACAAATGGTAGTCTTGGCCTCTATAGAATAATTTTGTGTCCTAATAATTCTTTGCATTCCATTTTGCATTCACTTAGCTTTTAAGTGGTTTAAACTAAAACAGTGAATGTATTACAAATATCAGTTTTGTACCTTTTTGTTTCACTAAGCCTGGATTCTATACGTTTTAGGCACAGAATGGGACCTGGCTGATAAATGGATGCTTTTATTGTGAGTTGTTCTTCTCATTGTAACTTTTAAAAAGTAAAATAAATGCTGTTTTTATTATATTTAAGTATTATATTTAATTCACATAGGAGATTTCTGGGTAAAATATTAATAACAGTTTTCTATTATTTTCTGCAACTTACAGACACTTTTTGACAACCTATCAAAGCAATATAACTTCCTCCAGTAAGAAAGAACACTAAAAAGACAATGATGCTAATGATCTTTCACATATTCTGAACTCTCATTCACCATTCAAGAAATTTGACCTCCAGGCAGATGGTCAGTGGCAGGGATACCTTAACAGTCTGTTTATCACACCCTCAGTAATACATCTGGAAGCTTCTCTGTGTATTACTCAGAATAATATTGCATAGTCTATGGCTACTCCACAGCCCAAGAAATTGAATTCCAGTCAAAATGCAACAGTGCAGTCTGTAGGCTACTTCAGCTGACTGCTAGCTGCAATTTGGCAATTCAAATCTCACCAGCTCAAGGTTGACTCAGCCTTCCATCCTTCCAAGGTGGGTAAAATGAGGACCCAGATTGTTGGAGGCAATAGGCTGACTATAAAAGGCTTAGAGAGGGCTGTAAAAGCACTATGAAGCGGTATATGTCTAAGTGCTATTGCTATTGCTCTGTCTACCAATTGTGCAACCCACAAAATACCAGTGATCTCTGAGAATATAGCTAATATGAACAGTAGTAGTGCTTTTGATTGTCCTGATAGTTGTCAAAGCCCAAGCGAAATATTTCCTGAAGCAAAAGAATCAGAAGGTTAATCCTTCAAGACAAATATATTTTTAAGTATAAGTGTGCAGGAAAAAGATTTAACAAGAGTATCCCTAAATTAGATTAAGCAAAGCATAATCAACAGAGGTGAAAACATCACAACAAAAGTGTAAAAAAGGCTGGATTTGGAAGTGCTGTTGCGAGCAAAGCTAACAAAAATCATGCTTTAATGACTTAATATCTTAGTAGGTCTTGAATCATCTGATACTATGCTTGTCCCAAAAAAAGAGCATGCCGTGTAACATAAACCAAAGCTTCAATATTTTTGCTCACAAGAAGAATGGCAGATATAAAGGAAATAGCAACTGAGGTCTTTTAAGAACTAAACTGTGTACCAAAATGGCTCAGGACTTAATGATTTGGGGCAAGAGTTCCATTCAGCATCAAAATAAGATAAAAAATCCTATTTCTCATTCTTTAGGATTGTCTCATGAAGAGACTAAGATATCTTCAAAACTTCAGAAAAATAATCTCCAACAGGAGAAAAAATGCTTCCAGCATAATGGTCAGAGTTCTACAAAGCAAGTGCTTCCCTGTATTTCCCCAAATTCTGTTAGTTTGAGAAAAACAATCTCTCCATTGCCTGTTGGACAAGCACAATCCCCAGTAGACCATTTGAATCTGAAATACAGTGACATGTTCAAGGAAATACATTCTAATGACAAAGGTCCTGGCATTTATGAAATGTTTGGGACTCCGGTATATTCTCGTAAACCTGATGGGTGTGGTGAGAGTAAGAGTAACAGGAATGTGCGTTCTGCTCCAACTGGATGGCATAATGATAAATCCAACTGTTTCAATGGGGAGAAGAGTAGCAGAATAAAAAGTCCCCAGAAGAAAACATACTCTAAGTCTCACAAGAACGTTAATATTAAACCAAAATTGAAGGAGAAGAAAGTTGCTTCAAAAAAGGCGTCCAAGTTAACAGGTTGCGGTCTAGAACAAGGCAAAGATGTGATTGCCTCTTCTGCTGATCTGCAGATTCAGCCAAAAGAGAACACTGAATCAATTTGTGAAGATACCGATCAGCAAGCTCAGATTTCCATTGAGTTTCCTGAACTTGCTAAGCAAAAGAAAGTATGTCCTAATTCAGGCTTGTCACCAATTGAAGAAGCCTCTTTGGAATATACATCAGATGATTACGATGATGGAGATGAAGATGATGCTTTTCCTATGAAAACATTTGCCACCAATGTTCAGGAGTTACTTTGGCCAGAAGTTAAAGTTCATGCAGAATATGCTCCTTTCTTAAGCTGTGTGAAAAATACAAATGAACCAAATAATGCAAACAACAGTAGGACTTTAAGGGATGAACAAAACAAAACAGCTGATTGCCTTGTGGAGCAGGAAGCAAGCCAGATTTTACACTATGAGTATAATCAAAAGCTGTCTGCATCCTTTTTTACAGACCAAATAAGCTCACCTCTAGAAAATATCCAGCTTGAAAATATCAGTGTAGCAAATATGACAACTGCATGGACTTACTACCTTGCAAACTCAGCCTCTCAGTCATATACAAATATCTTTGGGTGCAAAGATTATAAGGAAGTATCAGAAGACATATTCTGTGGCTCAGTCACTGAACTGCTTTCTCTGAGTGGGACGGATGGCAACAATTCTAGCTCAATGACCAGAAACATAAATGTGGAGGCACAAAGTGGAGACTGGAGAACAGCAAAAGTTAAAAATAATAAGGTAAGTGAGCACCATAGCATTCTACATTTATAATATTACAGATAGTCTAATATTTGCTGTACTTCAGTTTCCACATTTTTCTTCTTATTTCTTTCTTTGAGCAAAATGGGCTCTTCATTCTCTTAGATCCCTATTTAAAAATGTTAAAGCATAAGAATTTGTTTGCTGGATCAAACTAATAGTATTTTCTAGTCCAGCAGATAACCTGATCTGTTCACACACTAAGCAGGGCAAGGAGATCATGATCCTTTGCTGTCTTCAGCATCTGATGTTCATTTTCTTTATTTAGACTATATTTTAGTTATTTTTATTTTATTATTTAAATATATATATATATAGCCACTCTGGGTGGCTCCCAATCAAATTACATTAGGAAATTTACTTAATAAATTTTTGACAATGCTAATCCATTGTATAATCATCATAGAGATATAAAACCATGTGTCTCTGAATAATAATTTTAAATTGAATAGTAGCAACTTCAGTCTTAGTCTCAGGGCTGTGATATGACAAGCAGAAATTATTTCCAATTTCAGATATTGTGGTGTAGAATTTACATCATGTAAACATAACTCTCAAAACAACTGACAAACCATCTGTATTTATTTTCTATTGTTCCTCTAGCAGTATTCTGTTTTTCTGCCATCATTTGCAGAATGTTTGTCCAGATTACATGGGATATGAGGAAGGAAATCCACTTTTACATGAAACTGCATTTTCAGAAAACAGCTTAATTAACCAAGAGTCTATTTTGTGGACTAAAGGTGAAATCCTTGGAAAAGGAGCATATGGCACAGTAAGTTATATTGAGTCTGACTGCATTTTGTGTACTGTATTCTAAGTATTTTAATATTTCCTTTTGGACAGAATCTCTCAAAATGGTGCACAAACTTAAAAGACACTGAGATATAAACTTGGAATCAAATTAAGCTTCTGAATATTGTTAAAATTAGAGATCTCTCTCAACAGATTTATTTATATAAGGCATATATTTATATATTTCTTTATCTTTATATAAGTTATTAATTCAGTTGGTTTTGTCCATCTTCTGTTTGGAATCTAGCCTTTGACTAAATATCCTAGATATACAAATGTTTACATGCATAGCTTATTAAGGAAGAAAATCTCCATAACTGATTTCAATGGGAGTTGGAATGAGCAAAGTATTTGCTTGTTTGCTCATTTAATTTCATTTATATAGCCGCTCATTTCAAACCTGTGATTATGGGGGGATAAGGTAGGAGGCCATTCCTTGGCAAGACAGGAACAATGTCACACACTGGTTTCACATTCCAGCCCCTGGGTCTCAGTTCCTGAACCCAATCAGAAGACAGACAATTAAAACACTTACAGAAAGAAATGAAATACAAACAGCAGCCAACAGATAACTATAATCTGACAGTATCAGTGTAACCAGGAAATGGGACCCTTTACACACTCAGAATCCCAGTCCCAGGCACATATCCGGCCCTCCAAAAGGCCAGTAAAGTTAAGCATCCTAATCTCAGGTGAGAGGGTGTTCCAAAGGGCAGATAGTACAGCAAAAAAGGCTCCTGGTTTCTGCCAGCTTTATGGGACTTGGTCTATGCCCATCCTGGATGGGTAGAAATAACTGGAAGTTTTTCCAGGTTGTTATTTACTGCCAAGTCCAAGGTAATAAAATATTGTCTCTGTGCAATCTAATTGTGGAGTAACACATGATATTGGCAGGTGTTAGTGTAGCTTGGATGGGAGAAGTGTTTCAACAGTGTATGTGTAACCATATGTGATACTTAGATTTGATGCCCTATTTCAAAGGTGAGAAGCTGCAAGAGTTGCAAGAGGCTATGACTAAAGTAATCATGATACTGCTAATGTATCAGCTATCCAGAAGCAGCTTTTCTTGAGTATCTAGTCTCATCATAGGGCTAGCATTGGACTCTTCCAAGTTATTGGTCCTGGGAGAGAAGTTTCAGACACAATGGAAACTGTGGCTTCTTTCAGAGGAGGAACTGCACCTACGACTGCATGGATCCAACTCAGTAGTGAAATCCAAATTTTTTTACTACCGGTTCTGTGGGCATGGCTTGGTGGGCGTGGTGTGGTTTGGTGGGCATGGCAGGGGAAGGATACTGCAAAATCCTCACTCCTGGGGGAAGGATATTGCAAAATCTCCATTCCCATCCCACTCTGGGATCAGCCAGAAGTGGTATTTGCCGGTTCTCCGAACTAATCAAAATTTCCGCTATTGGTTCTCCAGAACCTGTCAGAACCTGCTGGATTTCACCCCTGATCCAACTACATGTCATTTCCCAGGAAGCATTGATCAGCCAGGTGGGACATGGATCCAAAACATAGAAGGCAGCATGGCACACCGGCTGCATTCCTCAGTATTAAGAAGCTCAAATACTTTTCAGTTAACCAAGCAAGATCTTACCACAATCAGCCCATTAAATCTGTATGAGAGACCACCTCTGTATGATTCCAAGTGACTTTATCTGACAGATGCCTTGAAAACGCATCACAGGGGCCCTGCATGGTTTACCCAATAAGGACCGAGTCACCCTAAATGGACCACCTTTCTATCCACAGATGCAACAGGAACATATCCATTGTATATTCACCCTAGAGATAGAAAGCCAATGTGTCTGAATAATAATATGCACATTTTGCCACTTTTACTGCAAGGTGGTCCTCAACAAAAGACTTGACCCATGCTCAGTCAGATGCATACTACACTTCCTTCAAGACTTGGGAAATAGGAGGAAGTATGTTAAAGTGGTTATTTTTCTTTCTGAGTGAGCAGTTATGGTTGGTGATTATGGGAGAAGAGGGACCAGACCTGTAGCATCTGCTATACATGATGGGGCCTTCTCCCACACGTTTTTTACCTCTCCCCCATATTTTTTCATGGCCCACATGAAATCCCTGGGAAAGGTATCAGTATGCTGATGATATCTGTAGATCTCTACTCTGGTCCATTGTGAAGATGCTACGAATGTCTTTGGTGTTTGGGACTGTCAAATCAGCTCAGACTGAATCCCAACAAATCCCAGAGTTATTGCTTGTCAGAATGAGTCATCTGGCTCATTGCCTAGTCCAGGGGTCAGCAAATCACAACTCCGGAGCTGCATGTGGCTCTTTTATCCCTCTGCTGCAGTTCCCTCCTTTCAACCCCTCTGCTGCCGAGAGAAGCGGCTGTTGCTGCTGCCTCCATGGCCTGCCCGCTGCTCTCACAGCACCTTGTGCAGCAGAGTGAAATTTAGCACATTTTACAATGGGGGAGACAGGATCCCCTTCTCCTGGAATCCATAACGACTCGGAGCCACAATGCAACCCTACCCCACTCACCCCTGGCAACAGCTGTGGCATCAGCCGCATGGGTCGGGCCAGTGAGCAGGTTGTGTATGTCCCTGAGCAACCAAGGGGCGCCCAGCACCAACAAGGGCTGGAAGAAGCGTCCACAAGACCTAGCAAGAGATGAGGTGCCTGAGAATCAGAATCACAGAGACAGAGAGAGAGACACAGAGAGAGAGAGAAGGAGGGAGGGAGAGGGAGGGAGGGAGAGGTGAACAACACACCAGAGGCTGGGTGTGGCAAGAGGTGGCTGGGAGGGGAGGGGTGAGGTGGGGCTGGGCATGGCAAATCATTTCACAACCAGTTTTCTGTCCTAATGACCCACTGAGTACTGGCAGAGGGTCATGTGACTGGGTGGGACTGAGTTGGCCACGCCCTCCCAGTCACACCAGTTGTTAAATTATTGGCTTCCAGTGTTTTCTTTTCTGTGGGAAACGGGTCCAAATGGCTCTTTCAGTGTTTAAGTTTGCAGATCCCTGGGCTAGTCCAATGTTAGTCTGGATTGAGTCACAATGTCCTTGACCTTGCACATCTACTATTTAAGAGATTAGATCAATATTATTGCTGTAATGGTTTTTTCGATTTGGGTGTCATATAAATTGTAACTTTCCTTGAGACTTTGATTTGGCAGGATAGAAATGAAATAAATAATAGAATTGTACAGTTATAGTGTCATAAAATGACTGAATTGGAAGATGCCGTTGAGTCTAACTTCCTACTCAGGAGTAAAAACTACAGCACTTTTGACCAATTTCTATCTAGCATTTTCCTACGTGATTCCTTGAACTGCTGCTTGACATTTAGGGAGAGGGGCATTTGGACTTCTAGTACTGAAGTGATTAAGCTGAATTAAAATCAAAAACATATATCATTGTTTATTTGTTCTACTTCAAAATGATCTGGTTTGATATTTAGGTATACTGTGGACTTACAAGCCAAGGACAATTAATAGCTGTGAAACAAGTAGCACTGAATGCATGTGACCAAGCTGGGAATAAAAAGGAATACCAGAAACTGCAAGAAGAAGTTGAGATTTTGAAAAACCTAACACACGTCAACATTGTAGGGTACTTGGGAACAAGTTTAGAAGATAGCATAGTAAGCATCTTCATGGAGTTTGTTCCTGGTGGTTCCATTTCCAGTATTATTCATCGCTTTGGGCCACTGTCAGAAATGATATTTTGTAAATATACAAAGCAGATTGTACAAGGAGTTGCATATTTACATGAAAACTGTGTGGTCCACAGAGATATTAAAGGAAACAATGTTATGCTTATGCCTAATGGCATAATCAAACTTATAGACTTTGGATGTGCAAAGCGCTTAGCCTGTGGGAGTCTGACTAATCCACATAGTGAACCACTGAAATCTGTACATGGCACTCCATATTGGATGGCACCAGAAGTGATAAACGAATCTGGCTATGGAAGGAAATCAGATATCTGGAGCATTGGCTGCACTGTTTTTGAGATGGCCACTGGAAAGCCACCATTGGCTGCCATGGATAAACTAGCAGCCATGTTTTATATAGCTGTTCACAAAGGACTTATGCCTTCACTACCCAAACATTGCTCGGATGAAGCAGTTGATTTTGTACATCTATGCTTAACAAGGTAAGTGATTGTATACCTAAAATTAGACAGTTTTATTCGCATTAAAACAATTAACAATCAGGTTTATTCAGTTTGAGCTCCTTAAAAAGATAAAATAGTAGTTTAGACATCACAATTCAATCACAATTAAACTCACGATATATACATAACATGTTCACCTTTTCTGACCTTTCCAGTTAGGATTGAGGGTAAGCCCCTTCTATACAGTGCAGGCTCATATATCCTTTGCTTGTTTGTCATTTGTCTTCTGCAAAAGCCTCTGGGGTACTTCAAGCACGTGTCAGGTAGTTAGTTCAACTCTTTTTATAGGCAGCAATATGCCACTACTTTAATATACGGGGATCCTTGGCTCTTCAGACATTACTGATCTGCAATTCCCCATGTTCCATCCTATTGGAAGTGCTACCTAGAATTGTTGCAGGGTATAATGACAGTTAAAAGGCCATAGGTCCCCCACCCAATTCTATGTAAAAAATTATCTCCCCTCCACCTCTGTACAAGTATACTTAATACTCCTGCCTCCCATTTCTCCCCAACAAACCTCTGTGTGTGAGAGAGGCCCCAAGTAACGCCCCAATTCAGTAAGCTTTCATGCTCAAAGCACATCTACAACTTGTTGTCTTCTGGTTTCTAGTCCAGCACCTTCATCACTGTATCAAATTGATTTTCTAAAACTTAGTTTTCCTCCAGCATTGCAAATGGATTTCCTTTGGAAACTCAGAAAATTTCCCTTCTCCTCTCTCCCTGTAATCCTATTTGGGTCCATAGATTGATGCAGAAAACTCCTAAAATTTCTAGACATGTGAGAGCTTCAGGGACCAAAGGAACATCTTGCCATAAATTACCTTTTAGCAGAAAACTACCATGTTGTGAGCCATGTTGGCACAGTGGTTAGAATGCAGTATTGCAGGCTGACTCTGCCCACAGCTTGGAGTTTGATCCTGACCAGCTCAAGGTTGACTCAGCCTTCCATCCTTCTGAGGTCAGTCCAATGAGGACCCAGATTGCTGGGAGCAATATGCTGACTCTGTAAACCACTTAGCACTGTAAAGCATCATTAAGTAGTATATAAGTATAAGTGCTATTGCTATATTACATTTAAGACTAGACAAACTTGTCTACCTGCCTATCTTGTGAGAGCAACTGTTTTGAAACAAGTTATGGTTAGACAGGTAACTAATACTATTAAGAAGGTCCATTCCTATGGAACCTTTGAAGATGGCCTTAAGATTTGTGTAGGATTACGCAGGGAGAGGTGAGCGTTCCAATACCAGAATGACAAGTTGCAAAGGATTTAAAACATTTTTCTTACAACCATATTAATTTCCAAACTCTCTTCAATGGTAACCTCAGCTACCGTATAGACCATTTTTAGGAAATGTCAATACCACACAGAGATTCTTCTGATACATAGCCATCTGAAAAGAAAATAAGGGAACAGCTGTAATATGAAAACTTTAGTTACCATTTAAATAACCACCAGGAACCAGAGTAACTGGGCAATAGAAAACATACTAGAAAATATTCAGTCATAACTGAATAAATTATTTGTTTTGACAGCTGGCCATATGGCATTAAATTTAAAGATTTTTAGCTACATAGGCATCTTTGTTATCACTTTGTGGAGAAAATTAAATTTTCCTTAAAATTAGTTTTACTTTACATATACATATACATATACATATATATATATATATATATATATATATAGGATGAGAAACAAATAAACTTAAAGAGCATCGGCTTCAGTTCAAATGCTGGGTAATAATTATCTTAAAACTTTAAGATCAATAGAACTTTATTTAAACATAGAACTTGGGGCAATGCGAATACTTTGGCATTTTTTTCAGAGCACAGTACTTATCTTTTTGAGTAGATTTGAATAAAGCATTTATTAATGCACCATGTTCTAAGAATCAGATGTACATCTTTTAAAGAAGTTATTAAACAGATAGAAAATAATGAGTAAAATGTTTTGTACCAAAGGTTTGATTGCCTTACTGTTAATTTATTTTTTTAACACTTCATGCAGGGACCAACATAAGCGGCCTACTGCCTTAGAATTGTTGCAGCACCCTTTCATAATAAGAAACTCATGAAACCTGGCAATGCTTCTATCAAGCAGATATAAACTGTTTTCTGTGGGAAAATGTCTTCTAAATTGAGAAACTGTTGGTATAAAACTTTTAAAAGTTGCTGAAATAGTAAATCTTTACCTTTTCTAAATGAACGTCTGAAGCAGGATTTAGCAAGTGAGTGTGTGCTTGTGTGTGCGTACATGTAAATAAAACATCCCTATCAGGCTTTTTTTTACTGAAACAATTCATATTCTTGCCTTTTCCCTCCAGTGGAGCCACTTAGAGATGGATAAGTTTTTGAAGTAATTTATACCCCCAAGCTAAAAGGGAAAGGACTGTATTTTTATAGTCTTGGACAAAACCAAAAGTATTCTGAAACCAGGGATGACATCTACTTACCTTCCTCACTAGTTCGGAAGTGTACGTGCCGCGTGCATGCACAGAAGGTAAAGAACACATTACTTCCTGGTTAAAACCAGGAAGTAATGACACCCGGGTGGGCAGAGCTTTGCTCTGCCATCACTACTGGATCACTGAACTACCCGGCACGATCGCTACTGGATCACTTGTTTCGGTCCGAACCGGGAGGATTTCACCCCGTCTGAAACCCTTTAGATTCTGGCATAAAATGAAGAGTCCAGTGTAAATGATCAGCACACAAAGTATTCCTGATAATCTCAAATTTCGGTTAAGCAACAGTACTTTCCAAAACTTATTGTATTACATGTAAATGTGGGAATGCTAAACCACAATCAGTGCAAATATCCTCAGACATAAATCCTTTTATATTAACCATTGGATCACCATTGTAGTGTCTATTAGTATATGTTAAGCAATATTACAGATAGATGCAACTTGTTACTCATGTCTATATTTATCCAGATAGGCAGTTCCAACAAGGCTCAAAAGCTATTTGAATTTTTTTTAAAAACAACATTCAAATATAGACAGACCTTTTGTGCATTGCGAAGTTCATTTAACTATTCTATTTCAGGGTATTCTGAGACATGCAGCTAGTCTAAGCTGCCTTTTTAAGGGCTCTACCCACCTGCTCATTTGCTGTTTCTTGATTCATTCTCCCTCCCTCCTTCTCCCCCCCCCACCTGTAGATAACATGATCTGCATTTTTCATGGTATTTTGGTTAAATATCGGTAATTTGAGGGTATGTTTGGCTGCAATGTACATTTGTCACTTTGAATGTACATTAAAAGTTTCATTAAGTAATGTCACTTTGAATGTACATTAATCGGCATACATTAAAATGAAATTTTGTTGCATACAGCTCTCAAATGGACTCCACCTCCAATATACACAACATAAACATGACAAATGACAAATAAACACAAAATTATGCATATACACACATATATTATATGACACAGAGAAACAACAGTCTAGTTAAGATGTATACATGTACATGACGAGAAAAACAAAGTTTGCAGATTTACCAGACAGATGGCATAGGGAACAAAGCTGTTACAGAATCTGGTAGTCCTGCTAGAAATACTTTGAAACCTCTTCCCAGAGAGGAGCAACAGAAACAGACCATGAAGTGGGTGTTTGGGGTTTCTAGCAATGCTTTGAGCTCTAGGCACATAGCGCTTATAAGCAGTATCCTGAATAACAGGAAGGAAGCTTCCTATAATCTTCTCAGCTATCATTACCACTCTCTGAATCAGTGTTGGGTTTCTACCGGTTTGCCCCAGTTCGGGTGAACCAGTAGTGGGGGCAGCTGGAGTCTCTGCCCAGACATCATCATGGACGCTTTATGCTTAAGGTTCTGTGCATGCGCAGAAGTGCCGTGCATGAGCAAAGCGAGTGCACACACGCACACTCAGTTCCGAACCGGTAGCGAAGGTAAGTGAAAACCACTACTGCTCTGAATGGACTTTCTGAGGCACTGCAGCCACCAAACCAAACAGTGATGCAGTTTGTTAAAATGCTCTCAATTGTGCCTCTATAAAAAGCCAGGACAGGAGAAATGCAGATGCTGGTTTGCACGCTTCACTAAGGATGATGTCTGGAGAGACCAGATCGTTAAATTATCTGCACCCCCAGATACTTAATACTGCTGACCACATCTATAGCTGCTTCCTTGAGACCGAGTGGAATATGACCATGCCATCTTTCTAAAATCTATGATGATCTCCCTTGTTTTATTAACATTTGGAACCAGGTTACTTTTATTATACCAGTCCACCAGAGCCTTTGCATCTTCCCTATAAACACCTTCATTGTAGTCCTGGATAAGACCCACCACTGCTGTCATCCACATACTTCACAATATGATTTGTAGCAGATTTGGCACAGCAGTCGTGGGTCATCAAGGTGAACAGTAGCGGACTCCAGACACAATCCTGTGGGGAATCTGTACTCAAGGAGATGGGAGTTGGAGGCTTTTCTCCCAACTCACACAAACTGGGGCCTATCAATATGGAAATCCAGTATCCAACTGACGTATATGCAAGTATACACTGTATATATTCACTGATTAGCTGAAACTGATTATTTTTGAATGCATTTGGGATCCTAAAATACTTGGTTTATTTGCAAGTATATACAATATAAATTAAAATGGTATTTACTGAAATTTAGATTAAGAACTGTTTTTAATACTATGCTATAAAATGCCCGTTCTTCCATCTGCTTGCAAATGGAAGAAGTTTCCTCACTACTTTTAGCTCCTTTTTAATGTATCTTTTGGTTTCCGTTGTAAACTTCTTCACGAGTCATCCTATCCTGCAGTTGTCCTGTCATCCTCCATTTCACTCAGATTTACATCGTCAGCATTAACATGTATTTATTTTCATAGCAGTCCTTTACCTTGTTTCTTGCTGCTCTATAAAACATCTCTTCACTGTTTTTAGCAAATGTAGCTTTACAATGAAATCTTTATGAATTGCAGAAATCTGAGAAAGAAGAACCTAGTAAAAATTCTCATCTGCGGATTTGGTATCCTTTCTATATTGCTTCCTATGTAGACAGTAATTGAGAAGCATGCAGATTTATACAGAAATCGAACTTCCCTTAATGTCACATTAGCTTTTTTGTACTAAATATACCCTCATCTAGAAATAAATTACTAGTTGGCTCCTTCCATCTTTCATACTTGAAACTGGCAGTGAATTCTGATAATTTTTTAAAAGATATTTGGAGTCTTGCAGTTTCTGTATGTTAAATATTTAAAATGCTTCCCAAATCCATATATGCCAGTTGCTCAGATTCCTTTTAATGGGTAGTTAAGAAATTTGAAAGCTTCTTTTATTGCATTCTTCTGGAATTGACCAGAACATAGCAGCTAATTTGAAAGGAAATAATTTTTTTCTGAAGTAAGTATTTTAAGCTAGTATTAATTCCCTCACATAGCAATGGATGTGCCAGTCCCAATTCTACTTGTAACTTGGAAGTCTGCCTAGAATTTATTCAAGCTTAAATATGAGCCACCTCAAAAAGCCATATTTAAATGCAAGAAATCAAA
>JANHZT010009500.1:156914-172858 GCA_032468215.1 Stegonotus admiraltiensis | reverse complement strand
AAAATAAGCCATGCCCACAGAACCCATAGTAAAAAAATTTAGACCCCACCCCTGGTTGGGGGTCACCACAACATGAGAAACTGTATTAAAGGGTCGCGGCATTAGGAAGGTTGAGAACCACTGTTATAGAAAGAATGAAATTATGACGTATCCTTAGGAGGAGAGGTTTTTTTTGTTACATTCACATGGCGACCCATCTCACAAAAAGTGACCCTGGGTAGCATACAACTTTTTTTTATTTCTGATTTTCTTTCTTACTTATACATCATTCTTCCACATTTTCTTTGTTTCTTTTCTAATATTTGTACTGCTTTTATATTGTTACAATTTCTTAAGTAGGTAGGTAGGTAATAAATTTCACATAGTCATTTTCTTAATTTTGAAAACAGACCCTTACCAACCCTCACTTCTCAAAAAAACTTTTTCTCCCCAAATGGCCTATTTGACAGTTAATTGGCACTGATAGAACTGCTACTTGCTAAACTTAGATGAATGGTTCTGAGAATTTACATTTTAATGGACTGCCTAAAATTAATTTAATATTTTTTATTAGGATGTCCTCTTGTGCTGCAGGTGGCAACTAACTGAAAGGGTCAGCCAAAGATGAAAAATACAGAGAGCCAGACTGACTCTCCTCACGTTATTTTCAATCAGAATACCAAAACATTTTCAGTCAGATGGCCACGACTTACTTCCTCTCTTGCTAAATCTGCATCTATTTAACACTGAACTTTAAAAATGACCATTAGATGATTATTAGATGATTATGGTTATCGTAAAGTTCAAATTTTCTGTACCTCTTCACTTGGCTATTAGGCTTGTTCTGAATCTGGTATTTCATATAATTTAAACCCAGAACAGATAGGGTTTTTTTACATTTAGTTTTGTAACTGTATCTATACCATCATCCCACTGATGCAATCACATCATCTGGCAGAATATTTTCTCTCCCTTCCCAAATGTTCTGCAGAAAGTTTGTGGTCTGAAATCTGAAATCTGAAGACAGCATAGATGGTTATGGAAAACTCCACTGCACAAGAACAAGCCAACAGCTCAATTGACAAGAAGCCCAAACATTCTTAATTAAACTCTAGTAAGATGGCTCACATTACATTCTGAAAGATCATACCTTAGTCTTCAGGAAACTAAACACAATGTATAAATTAGCCAATATCACCTTAATATACTTAATAATAACACAGTGTATCACAAAACAGTTAATTATTTAAAAAGGATGTAGGAAAATTGGTATTACTTACCATCAAGTAATTCTAAAGTTACAGAAGCATCTACATATTCCCACCAATGTTTTCCATCTGTTGATACGGGGATTTCCCAGTTAGACCACTTGCAAGCCAAATGTATACATACACATGCTATCACAGTTGGCTTGTACTGAAGACAAAATGTAGTAAGGTGCAGACTGTGGTCGGGAATGTTTCATAATGGAAGAATAAGTGTCAATCATGGAAAAGACAAAAAACAAGGGGAAAGAATTTGTCAACATATATTCAAGGCAATTGTTATGGATAGTATTTTTTTTTGAAGTTTCAAATTTTGGATTTTATATTAATGCTTCTCGAGCTAAATACATGGAAATATTCTGTTTTACATTTAAAACATACATCTTAATATTGAAAAAAGCCAAAATATTAATGCATATAACATTGTTTCAAAAACCGGCTCATCTAAATTTTACTGCATTGTTGTTGATGTTTTATTTTGAAAGTCACTGAGGTAATAACTAAGCTATCAAGGAAGGAAAAACCGAATTTTTATCTTCAAATCCAGCCTGGAAATATATTAAATAAATTAATTGCTATTGTTTAAGAAACAATGAATGTATGCCAATTTTATAATCTAAAATAGCCTTGAAAAAGGTTAGAATAGCAACTATATATCAACCCATTAATTTCTTTTTCCCAAATGCATGTGTATACATGCATTTTTACATATAATGTTAATCTTATTCTTTAAATAATATCTGTCATTTCAAACACTCCAAAAATAGCTCTGGAGAAGTCACCAAGGTTTTCCACCTTTCAGCCACACAACTAATGTAACTTCTTAAGATAATCAGATGACATTTAACACTGGAGCCACACTTTCATTCACCCCAACTACTTTAATGAAATTTGCAGATTCCTTTTTTCTTTTTTTAAGTTTAATATCTTAATTAAATTCAAAGCTCCCAGGATATCTCATTTTCCTGCAGGTTGTTTTTTCTTATAATTTTCCAGATGAAATCCTTAATCCCATTTTAATTTTTGCTACATACATGTTAATCCACTTCTAGCTCTGTTTTGTTTTCTTCTTTCATTGTCTCAAGGCAGAAACACTAAGTTAGAAACTAAACTACGGTATTTCCCAATTCTTAAAAATCCTTTACCTACAAAATTACCAAATGAATTGCTATGTGTTTTATGCTGTGCTTGCTCTGCCTTTCTCTTCTGATATGTTTACCAAGATTACTTTGATTTTCGCTGCGATATTTTATTTTGATTTAAGTCTGAAGACTCACTGGACAGTATTTGACCAGTTAAGTAGTAAATAGGGCTTTTAAAAAAAGACAATAACTCCATTACAGAACCAGATAGCTTCTGCAATGGGAAATATTTAAGCTGGTTCTAATGTATCTAAGAACGTATTTTAACTAATGCCTTAATTTCATTTAAAAAAAAAACAAACTGATATTTTTATTAAGAAAAAAATTGCCATTAACTACAAGGGTAAACTAGAAACATCTTTGTACTTACCAAGAAGCTCGGATTTCTAGGTTAAGTTTATCTCTCTGTAATCTTTAGCTGCTATTCAGGCTACCAATTTTAGACTTATGCACTCACAATCGAGAAAATGCCACCAGAAAGCACCACTACACTTCACATTGTGCATTTAACCCCTTTGTGCCGTTAGGCCCTTGTACAATACACCGCACTGCAAACAGGAAGGTACCACCACAGTAGACAGCCCAGTCGCCTGTTGCAACAAGGGTTAGACACAGGTAGGGGGCCCTGCAGTAAAGGAAGCTATAGTGTGCTACAACAGTGCAACAAAGAGGTTCAGGATAACAACCTGTTGGTAGCCATGAAATAGGATGTCTGTGCCAAATCCTTGCTTGCTGTAAGAAAGAAAAATAATTAGCCATCAGTAACAATGATTTAATTATTAAATGCCATGTATGTGATGCTCAAAAGCTTCCCACTTGCAAAAATAATTATTCAATACTGCACATTGCCACTCTCCATTAAGGGAACTAGTTGCTTCTTTAAAACTGAGGTCAAAAGAGCACATTCTCTTATCTCACATTATGGCTAAGACAAATTACATGTTTCTGGTAAATCCACAAATATTTGCATAATTTCAAGCTGACATGTCAATTATGTAATTGCTTACATTATTCAATCCACAGAACAAGTGCTGCCAATAAGGAAGTAAATGTAAACAGTACATTCAGCAGAAGATTCCCTTTTGCTTTCAAAGGAATTCTTTGCCACAGTGATGGGGAAAATGCCCTTGTGCATTCAGTGGATATTGAAATACAACGTAAAATTAAAGTCAGGATTGCAATGCCTTACTTCTTTTTACAGCAAAGTCTCCCAAAAAGGGTACATTTAGGGATGTTCCAGTTCAAATTCAAACTGAAGTGTACTCTAATGTTATTAACTTCAAATGTGTTAACTCTGAATTATATTTAATGTAAAAAGGATTTTTTAAAAGGACCAATAACGATGTTGCTGTTAACAGACTTGACTTCTATTTAGGCAATGAAAATGCACTTCTCTTCATCCTTTTTAAAGATCCTTCTCTATTGCCTGAGTTTTGAGTGACCAGGGCAGGCCTCAAACAGGTGGAGGGAAGGACTGATGGAATAACTAGTTTATGCAAACATAATAGTTTGTTTCTCATGAATTCTGTATATACTAAAAATTAAGTGAATATTTTATATATACCTTTTACAGATAGTCCTCGACTTACACAAACACAATTGAGCACAATATTTATGTTGCTAAGACAGCTGTTAAGTGAATTCTTTATGACACTTCTTGCCAGAGTTGTCAAGTGAGTCACTGTAATTGTTAAGTTAGTAACAGGGTTATTAACTGGCTTCCCCACTGACTTTGCTTGTCAGAAGATCGCAAAAAGTGACCCTAGGACATGACAACTGTCATAAATATGAGTCAGCTGTCAAGCACCTTGATCATGTGATCTTGGAGATTCTGCAACGGTCGTAAGCATGAAAAATGATGTTACTTTTTTCAGTTGCAACTTCAAACGGTCACTAAATGAACTGCCATAAGTCAAGGACTACCTGCATATTCTTTTTCTTAAAAACATCTAATGGGTAATTGGTAAAATTTCAGAGAAAATTAAATAAACATGAAAAGTGACATTAATTCAAGAAATTAAATGTTTGTTGAATTAAAAACACCTTCATGTCTAAGTATTAAGCAATCATAAGGGACAAAAAAAATCCTTAGACAAGGTGGGAATATTCTAGAAATCTAGAAATCTTAAGCTATGGATAGATCAGAAATAATAGTAATAATAATAATAATAATAATAATAATAATAATAATAATTGATGTGTCACTGAGAAAATTCAAGAGATTTATATTTCCCATCAAAAAGCCTAGAAGAGAACCTCTGCATCAGATATTAACACTTGAAAGATAATTTAGTACAGCTCTTCAATAATCTGGATTTAAACCATTTATGTCCATGTAAGAAAACAGCCAATATTTTATACCTGGATTTGGAAATGTTACAATATGAAAATCACATGAATTTAAGATCATGGTGTTTTAAAGAGCCGTGGTGGTGCAGTGGTTAGAATGCAGTATTGCAGGCTAACTCTGCAGGCTCAAGAAATTCTGGCTAACAAAGGCCCAGAAGAGGAGGCTTTTCTACAGCAACATACTACCCCTCAAAGTGAGGTCTGCCCCTACACATCCTTTTGGCCTTCTGTAAGAAAGAACCTTAAGATCTGGCTCTGCCAGTTGGCCTGGAGTCCAAATGGGAAGTGTTTTCCTGGAGGTGGTTATAAGATTAAATCCAAGTTCTCACCTCCCTACTCCACTGTAAGGCTCTACTATTTTAGCTACTTTTCTTAATCTTTTATATTTTATCAGATTGTAAGCCACTCAACAGTTTTGTGACTGTAAGATGGGTGGCAAATAAATAAAATACATGTATTTATAATTAAAAGAAATATTAACGGTTGCTAATGTCCCCTGAAATTAGTTACATTTGATTACAAATTTTCAATTTTCTCTTAAACAGGACATTCAACAAAAAATATGTAAAAAGTACATGTTATTTCAAAGTGCTACAAATTATACTCACAATTTGCTTATGAAAACTATAAACTGCCTCAAAAATGACCAAATTCTACTGGTGGGCGGTAAAATAGCCTATATGGAACTTTTTGGAAGAATTTCAAGGTCAAAAGACTAAAAAGACTGAATAATTAAAGCAGACTGTTTCAGATTTAAAACCAAGTTTTCACTCAACATATGCAACATTTCACAGTATCCATCCTACTCTTTTTTCTTTATTCCAGTTATTCTACTCCATTAATTCCAAAACTGTCACAAGGAATCAGAATACCACAAGAATGGCTAGAATACCATCAAGTGCATTTGAAGCCCAAGCTTGGGTGTAGAGAAGAGCAAAAGGGCAGTGAACACCTGTAGATAACCCTATGATTATCTGGCAATATGTCCCATTAAATTCACTGTTACTGGGTTATTAAAATGAAATCACTATGGTTTAAAGGTTTTCCATGGCATACTGTATTATTAAAAAAGTGTATTAGCCATGTTCAGAAACTGAATTCTACCAATGCTCAGCTCATATTAGTGCAGTGAAAGATTTTGTATTCATATTTACTTGAAACCTCCCATAGAAAGTTATGCTTTTTGTGGCATGTAAACACAATAAAAGTCTTGGCTAGGCAGCATTAGAAGATTTAGCATATCGTATGTTCCTGAAGGAGGATCAGTGTGAACATAAAGTCAGTGGCTATTGATAAGTATAAAGAATACATTAGATTTTTTTTCTTTTTTGGAACTATCCTTTTTTTTAAATTTAAAGATTGCTTTGTGGATGTATAAAATAAAAAAATAGCAAAGGGGAAAAAAGCACCATCCTTTCCCCTTCAATATAAACAACTGAACAGTTTTTTAAAACTTATGTTTACTTTTGAAATGAGACCAGGTTTAATGCTTTTATAAATCCCCATATACAAAAGCAGGGAGTTGGTATTGTTTCTCTCTCAAAATTCTCCTAAAGTGATCAGTACATGAGCTGCTTTTTAAAGCATTTTCTTGCAACTGACTATACCATTTATTTCAAATTAAGGGAAGATTTGGCATTTAGTTGAACTAATTCAGACATGTTTCCAAAATCAGTAATAGAAACATCAGTGAATTCTTATTGTATTTCTAAATAAGAAAGATCAAAATAAGATAGGTGCTTATTTCAACCTCTAAGAAAATATTAGCAAAACATCTATTATAAAACAAGAACAAGTATAAATCAGTGCTGCCACAATCCAGCATTAATTTACACAAAGCTGCAGTCTTCTAATGCAGATATCACTTGAACTTATGAGTGTTATAGACACTAATGAAAGATGACATATCACACCATTATTTTTTTCCTTAACAATGATTAACATTCAAATGAATGAACATGATAGTTCTAGACATGGATATTTTTAAACAAATATTTAGAGCAATTAATAAATTAGTGGATGGATTAACTGGCTGACTTTATACAGCATACCAAATTGCAAATCACAGTTTTTAAACTAAAGTGACCACTTTATATTTCATCCTTTGATACTAAGATTCTGACCTGGAGTGGGAAATAACCTATATGCATATTAGATCAGTATTTCTCATCCTTGACAATCTTAAGATGTGTGGACTTCAGCTGCCAGAATTCCACAGCCAGCGGGTTGTCAAGGTTGAGAAATACTGAATCAGGCATTAATTAAATCTAATTGAACTGATTAGAAAAAAAACCCTAAACAATGCTGTGAAAATAAAATTCACTGCAAAACAAATATATACAGTTGCAAATAATTCTGGTAATAAACTTTCTATGTAGCAACAAGCAAGGTGAAAAAAAAGTGGGTCTGGAAGCATATTTTTTTATCCTGAGGTATTACATGAATGTTACGAAGGACTAAAGACTAAAAATATAGCACCCAGTAGCTGGTTGCCAGAATTATCAGATATACCAGGACATCCATATGCAGGACATGAGCACAATGTGTAAATTTACTTTGGTATTCAAATGTTACTTTGGATTAAATATGCTTATTTCAGAACTAGCTGTCAATTTTGAGCTTAGTAACTTTAAAATTGAAAAAAAAAACACCTATAATTTATAATTCTTTAATTTTAAGCACATTTACTGAACCAAGAAAACCAAAACTTATTTGAATATGTTTTATTCATAAGAATAATATTCCACAAATAATTTAGTAAGTCACACCATCATTATCTCCCTTGTGAGATGGAAAAAAAGAATCAGTTAAATAGTTACTGACCTCTCACTAACTGCGTACATTTCACAACATCTGTATGTGGATGCTCAATGGTAATCTCAAAACCTGAAAAATTAAATGTGTTATTTCACAAACTATATTATATGTTCTCATAACTGTATCTTTAAATTTTATTCAATAATCTCATTAACTCACAAAATATACATTGATTGTATTGGATACTTTCTGAACTAATAAAAAATGTACGATGTACTAGTATTATTCTGAAAGGAGAGACATAAATATATATTTAAAAGATAGCTTGTGTTACCAAGGCTCCTCTTAAACATATTAAACAAATAGGCACTCTATTATTGGAAGTACAATGTAAGAATCATATGCATTTACTACGCTTACCTAAAGTTTGAAGCATTATTGTTTCAAGTATAACCAATTCCTGGGCCTGCTGAAGATATGCCTAAAAATTGGGAAACAAATTCTGAAATATTAATATAATTTTAACATGTTAACAGTACCAAGAATGATTTCTAAAAGACTGATGGGCTTATTTTAGGTACATTGTTTGATCAGGTCACAAAAACTGAAGCAGCTAAAAATCACAAGGACAGAAAATAGAACAGTTTTAATTCAAAAATTTCTTTTTTCCAAATACGTACAGGTAGTCCTCAACTTACCAACACAATTGGGACTGGAATTTCTGTTGCTAAACAGTGCGGTTGTAAAGTGCTTAATGATGGGAATCCAGTGCTAGCTGTTGTAATTCCAAACACATGGACGTTAAATAAACACATGGACATTAAATGGGAAGTAGAGAAGTCCCAAATAAAGAGTGCAGGACTGTTGCATGGCAATGGGGAGGTAATGGAAGTGTGTGTGTGTCCAAGCTCAGGTCTCATGAATTGGGGGAGTGCTGTGGTGCTGCACAAGGTCAGGGAAAAAATATGCCGTAGCTCAGTGATTTTTTTGGAACACTGTGGATCTGGGCTCCAAGAAACCTGAGCTGTAGCAATCACCCTTGGAAGCCTTAGCTGCATAGCGCAAAGTCCCTAAGGTGCACTGCAGCAGTGCAGCGCAAAGCAGCCACCACCCAGGAGGCCCCAGTATGGTAGTGTCCTAGAAAGCCCCAGCAGAGCTGCACTGCATTCTGAGATCCCTGTCACCTACCATTATTTCAAAATATTACTTTCCAATTTTATTTTAGCCCGATGAGATGAAGAAGAGTTTAGGGTTCACAATATTTCCTCCGATACTTTCTGCTGCTTCCATCATTATATGACAATCATGACAACTCATTCTTCAGGTATTATTTTCCAAAATAGCAAGGAATGGAGGAATGGGAAAATGTACAATATTCCAACCATTAATATTACTATTACTTTCTGTGTTGCTTCTGTACCGGAGATAAATTCTTTGTGTGTCTAATCACATTCAGCTAAATAAAGTATTCATTTCTGGGGAAGCAATGCCAAAATGCTCCATGAGAGCAGAGATCCCAAAATTCCTCTCTGGATGAAGAGGAATACCTGGGATTGCCCATAGTTTTCCATACAGATGCTCCCCATAATGAGACTGTTAAAGATTTGTTTCAGTGTTATGGGAGTTGGAAGAATCAGTTTGCCCAAGCCACAGTTCAAATGGACATTAGTTCAACCATGTCCTTTCTTAATCGCTTTCACTGGGAACAGTTTGTAAACTGAATTTTAGATGTTAAAAATTTCAGAAAGACAGGTTTTACTACACTGGGTGATTTCCTTCAATCCTCAGCGGAAGAAGTTTCATGTAAGTTTAAAACTTAAAAAAACTTTTTTATTTGGAAAACAAACAGCAAGAGTGATTAAAAAGTTAATTTTGGAAAACTTTTACATGGACAAGGAGGGAAAATTCACTTGAAATAGGATTTTGAAATAATTTTGAGCATACTTTCTGTGGTTTTTAAAAATTGTATTAAAATATATGAAGAATTTAAATCTAAGTATAAGGAACATTTCTCTGGGAAAATGTTATGGATTAGAGAAAAATATAGGAGACCTTGAAGGCTAGTTACTAGAGGCAACCAAAAAACCCCAGAAAGATTACAATTAAAGGACAAAACCCACTAATACATAATTAAAAAAAAGTATTTCAACTCTGGAAGAATTCAAGGATATTTTGCAACAATGTACCAGAAATTTCTCTTAGGATTGTTTGATACTATAAAATAGGTTCAAAACAAAAGATACAAAAGAATGCATGAGCCTTTGAATGAGAGTCATCTTTTGGAGAGCATCAGGTTGCTTTGCATATGGATTTAACAGGACACAAAACAATGATGCTGACAAAGATGCTATACAGGTCTTACAAATGAAACCGGCTGATGTTTTAATAGCAGAAAGGTACACACAAATAATAAACAAGGAAAATGATTTGGATATATGGATTTCAAACAAGATAACTTGGATAACTTTCTCAGTTTGGATTTGCAAAATGTGTGTTACACTTTTAAGGAATTTCTGAGAAAAGTTAAAGAAATCAGCTTTTGGGATATTACTTAATAAATATCAAGCAGATACTTTTTGTTATATTTTTAGAGAAAGTGATAAGTTCTGGTATTAAATCTGAAAGGAAATGAAGAAGATAAAAATTTAATTTGTAGGAATGAAGGGATTAAAGATTAAAATTTTCAATGTTATTTCTAGTAGCTCCTGATACATTTTTTCTTAATTAATTTTGAGTAATGAGGCTTTAAAGATTTGTTTATAGACACATGTGAAAAGGATTTCTTTTTGCTGTATTTTACGAGAAAAATAAGATACTGTAAAAATAAGGGAAAGGAGTACAAAATTAATGTATTTATTTAAAGTTAAAATACATTGTTATTTCTTATATTGCTATTTCTAGTAATTCTTAATGGGCATTTGCTGATTAAAATTGAATGATGAGGCTTAATTATTTGCTAATAGATAAAAGATATGGGATAGAGATTTTGGGCTGAAATTTTAAGAAAAGATATTAAGTTACTGAAATTGCTTCTATTTGTCATGATAAATAGGGAAGTCATTTCTTTTTTTTTACTTTTTATATATTTTACTCCATTTCCCCCTTCCTTCTTTTTTCTTTGCACTTTTTACATTTTCTCAGTTTGTATTAGTTTTCTTCATATTTTTAAATTTCAATAAAAATTATTATTCTGAAAAACACATAATGCTCTAAAGACTTTTCATTTCTTTACAACTAATACACTTTAGTATTAATGGAGATTGACAGTAAATTAGAAGCAAAGAACAAGGAAAAACTTTTTTTACAATTTCATAAGTTGTCACAGAAAATGTAAATGATAATTACTATTTCATTTTGACAAGATTCCCCTTAGTAGGATGATTTTTCCCCCAAGGAAAACTATATTAAGTCATTTCCTGATGATTACTGTGATAGCCTATTGCTAATAATTTTTAAGAATGGTAGAATGTTAAGCAGAAGTGCATTACATTTGCATTTACATTTCTCAAAAAGGAAAAACAATAAACAAATATATTTTTTGTTAATTAACAATGAAAGTAAAAGCATGAAAACCTTTCATTTGAAAAAGAAAAAATAAGCAAATCCCTCTTCTGATTCATAGACTGAAATCAGATTAAAGCTCTATATAAACATACATCACTCTTTGTGTCCAGCTGGGGCTCTAGAGGATGAAGGCAAGCATGTGCTACTTTGATAACATGTTCAAGTTTCCGTGGTTGTTCTTCTACTTTCGCAGCCAAAAATAGTGCAGTAGGAGAGATAATCTGTGGGTAGAAAATGCACTGTTTAAAACATTATTACAGCATATCTTTGTAAGATTAGTTACTACTGGTCACTAGGAGAATCTTAACTAAGTATAATAATACTATCTTATAAACGTTGAAAATTATTGTATGTCTCATTTTGTCAGTTAAAAATATTAGACCAATTGTACTTTTTTCCAAATATTTTCAACAGAAGTGAAGAATCAAAAAGCACATTTATTTTGGCTTCTGCCCAATGCAATGCTGATCATAACCAATGCTGGTTTTATTTAGATTTTCAATGTGCGAAGCAACAAAATTATTTTAATCTTCATCTTGTAGCCAGTAAATTCAATTGCCGTCTGGGACAAAAATTCTAGTAAGTGCCTAAATTTGGAATTTTAAATATTCTTTCTCATGTCAAACTCTCTCCAACTATTACCACTCTTAATAGAAGACAATTAGCTTTATCTCATGGATAGATCTTGGAGTTCTTGGTGCTGAGCTTCTTTGCTTGCCGTTTCATTACTCAACTAGGTAACATAAACTGTGTAGCCAATGAAATATTTGCACTGAAACTATGTAGGGCAATGAAATATTTGCAAATAAGCAAACAAGCTCAGAGAGCATGGAGATCACTCTTTCATTGGTTTCCTCTTAAAAATGAACTACACTGTAGTGCAAATCAATAGCTAGAGGTGGTATATTATACCAGCTATTATACCACCTCTAACCTACAGCTAGACATGATATAATATTAATCCATTGATTCTACTGGATTCCTTAATAATTTTCAGTTCTTTGGGCGTTATCTCTAAAAATCAGGGGACAGCCTCGAGATATTGTTGCATGTTTTCATGGCTAGCACCAATGAAGCAGTGATGAGCTTTCGGGCTAGGTGACTGTGGTATAGTTTTCTTTTGTTCTGATGTTGTGCCAAGTTCCTAAGAGGTATATGACAAAGCAGTTCCCACTACCTCTGCAGATGCCAGCCTGAGTTGCTGGAATAACATCAGAACAAAAGAAGACTAGATCTCGACTATCCAACCAAAATGCAGCACTGCTTCAGCCTTAAGAAGTTTTCCCATCCCTAGCTCACCATAAATTCCTCAAATTAGAGTCATATGTGAATCATCCAGAAAAATTCTACAGGGTTGACTTTTCAACCTTGACCTTAACGTAACATAAATTCATCTTCTAATTTGAGGCATTGTGTTAATTTGAAATAGCACAGCAAACAGCATCTAGCTTTATTACATCTACCACAGGCTACCAATAAAGTTTTCAAAATGCTACACAGGATCATTTAGGAACACTTCCCATGAAAACAAACAGGCTGAAGTTCAATCTACAGAACCCTCTACTGGTAGACTTTTTTCTTCAGCTGACTGAATTCACAAATTGTTTAAAAAGCTGTCATGACCTGGTCCACCCCTAACAGTAAATTGTAGGTCTTGGTTTACAAACCACAAGGATTGGGTTCACATATTTTGGTAAGCAAAATAAAAAAAAACACCTTATTACAATTTAATTCAGTAATTGTCAACCAAGCATCATAGACCATAACTGGTGTAGGTGGGATGCAGAGTAATTTCAACTTTATGTGTTTAAAACTTACCATGAATGAAACATAAGAAGTGCTTTGTTTTTTAAACAAAGTTGTTTCTAATATGGTTGGATCCAGGTTCTTTGACATTGGTAAATTTGCTTAATTCAATGTATGAATTTAGCTAAAGTGAACGGCTGCTCTAATATATTATGAGCCACCAAGAATGTTTTATAACTGCAGCTGAATATAAATGTGATAAATATTATGGTATATTTCCTCAGCTGTCATAATCCATTTTATAGGGAGTCTCCTCCTGAAGATGGACAAGCAATTCCACCTGGTACAGAATCTACAGACTGATTAGGTATATGTGATTATTATTCATAAACTCTTATTATCATTGGATTTATATTCTTCCTTTATTACTTTATAAGTGATTCAAGGTGATAAACATGCCTAATGCTCTTTCCTCCTCCTATTTTCCCATGTCAAAAACCTTGTGAAGTGGATTGGTTAAGAGAGGGACTCGCCCAGTTGGCTTTCATGCCAAGGCAGGACTAAAACTCATAGTCTCCCAGTTTCTAGCCTGGTGTCTTAACCATTTAGATCAAACTGGTTCTCAATTTTGGTTAATTTTTATTTAAAGAGCTTTAAAGTAATATGCAACTTATACATTCAAAAGTACATATAGTATATATTTCCTATGAGTTTCACTTAAAGAAATATTGGCTCCAATGCTACCATAGATACAAGGCAGATTTATTGCTGATAGCATCTAATTTGTAACATTTTCCAAAAAAATAATTCTATATCAAAAGATACTTTAATTCCATAAAAACATGCTACTTCTCCTCACAGTAAAAATAGCACTAGCACTTAGACTTATATACTGCTTCACAGCCCTAAGTGGTTTACAGAGTCAGTAAATTGCCCCCAGCAATCTGAGTCCTCGTTTTACCGACCTCATAAGAATGGCTGAGTCAACCTTGAGCTGTCAGGATCGAACTTCTGGCTGTGGGCAGTTAGCCTGAAATACTGCATTCTAACCACTGTGTTACCACGCTTCCTCCTATAGTTATGCTTACCTTTACTGAAATTCTAAATAGTTGATTATGCATATACAGTCCCTATAGGTTTGCCTCTATTCACTGCTATCAAGATTTAGCTATCTCAAAAATATTTTTTTTCAAATTTTCTCATGAAAACATATATTTTAATTTTTAATCACTCATAACTGGGCTCATACACAATGCATTGTGATTTGTTGGTGGCTAAATCAAAGGTATCATCCCAGCTATTTTAATTCCATAGCCTGTCTGTGGAACTACAGATATGAAAATTGTGAAGAATTTCTTATTATAGACATGAGCTACTTTGGATCCCAAAGTTTGTGTGTCAGTTTCAGCAACCACAATAACTCATTTATTCAAGTCATGTATTTTTTATTGTAATGTACTCCTTTACTATTAACTAACATATAAGCAGAAAATATTTGACCAACGAGCATTTGTAAAATAACTGCTGTAAAGGAGGAGGGTATGGCTAGCCTCAACACTCCAATTTACTAGATGGCAATTCTTCCCACCTACATAACCCTCTTAATAACTCTTATCATTCCAGCTTTCTAGCTCGGAACAGTTCTTGAAACTAAAATGGTATCTAGAGGTAGAATTCTGTATCATGAGAACTTCCTTTTAAAAATACACAAGGGAACATCCCAAACATCAAGTTGCCTGCAATTACATTTTACCAGATTACATTAAAGTCCATTGCATTGGGTTTTTTTTTTGTCTAAAGAATATCTAGGACTATTTTATTGTTGTTAGATTAGGCTTTTAGAAAATACCTTCAGGGTGACGTGCATCTACTTCAAAAAAGCATGCTACACTGAGATTATCGTTACTAAAGTATCTGCAGTTTAGTCTGAACTACAGCCTTTATCTTTTCATTGCTAACCTGGTGACTTCTGGAAATGCTAATATGGTTCACTTTTAGTGGACTTAATAAGCAGCATCGCATGAGAAATAAGTTCATGAAGCTGAATAAATAATTCCCAAAATCACATCCCTTTTTAATTTTGTGCAAAAGTAAATTTGAACTAGGCTTTAGCTTCTTTCTAAAACATATGGATGTTATTTGTATAGCACTGACACAAGTTGAATATAGAAGTTAAATCTTTTATTTCATTGGTTTGGGATCTGGATTTCTGATTAACCTCTCTGTTCTCAAACAGAGAGGTTAATCAAACACCAAACTGGTTTCTATAGTCTGTAATCCTGATAAAAACAAACCTTTAAAAAAACTCTTCTGGGAAACTGTCCAGAACACATTCTTTCTTATCACAAAGAAGGTACTATAAATATTGCAGATGTTCTGAACGTTTTGTTCTTCTGAGGATCTTCCCAAGAAAAGACGAGACAGTCACTTGTCTGAAATTTTTATACCGCCCTGAGTCCTACGGGAGAATGGCGGTATAAAAATCAAATAAATAAATAAATAAATAAATAGCTTATATTACAAAACACATCCCCCCAAGTTTCTAAAGCCATGAATCACAGGATAATACTATTTCAAAAGCCACTTCCAGTTACATGTTATGTCAAGTTCATACTTACATTTCTATTGAATTTTGTGAATGAATGGTGCATATAAAACCTGTGCATATATACAATTGCGGTGTTTATTGTAAGTTGAGATCTTAAACTGTGTCAAGGAAATACTACAAATGCATCCTCTATTTTAACTGTTTTATGTTTTTATAATGTACACTGACAGAGACCCTTGTTGAGATGAGTGGCTATAGAAATAAAAACAAATAAATCTTGCATTCAGCTGCTCTGTAAAAAAAGTTATATATTTTTTTTCAAGTTATCGATTCAAATGTAATTTTCTTGGGACTGAAGAAGTTTGTTAAAATAGATTTCTCTAACACAGGAGTGCTATCTGCAAAAGTCTTCTAATCAACTAGGACAGGGATCCCCAACCTCCAGGCTGTGGCCTGCTAGTCCGCCCCCCCTGCCATTCAGAATTGGGCTGCAAGGGCAGCGGGCAAGTGCACCCACTGCTTGTGCAAATGGAGCTGAGAGCGTGCATCTATCACTCTCACAGGATCATCCCCTCCCCCCCATCAGGCCATATC
>JANHZT010009500.1:94332-112190 GCA_032468215.1 Stegonotus admiraltiensis | reverse complement strand
CTATTGCTTAACGCATTGTAAGCCGCCCTGAGTCTCCGGAGAAGGGCGGCATATAAATAAAATTAAAAAAAAAAAGTAGCTTTTAGGACTTTAGCTTTAAGTAGCTCAAAACTTTGAATGAATGCTAAGTGACTGGTCATATTTCATATTTCATATTTCAAGGACTACCAGTATTTGATTAGTATTACCATCATGTAGCACATGTCAGAAATAGCATACTTTTAGTATTTTTTTTAAAAAAATGTCCCTGTTCCCTTAGGATTTTTAGCTTCTATCCCCTATGAAAGCGTGTCATTCTGAAGCAGAAACACGAGTCCAATTTATAAGAAGAAAAAGATT
The DNA here is from genome assembly GCA_032468215.1 of Stegonotus admiraltiensis. Lineage (NCBI taxonomy): Eukaryota > Metazoa > Chordata > Lepidosauria > Squamata > Colubridae > Stegonotus > Stegonotus admiraltiensis. Next base: position 111,851 of record JANHZT010009500.1, on the reverse strand, counting down.
AAACCTTGAGATTTTTGAAAGAATGAAAGGAACCATAAGACTTTTTGCACCCAAACATTCTGAAATTTGAATCAGGCTCATAATATATTCGGATCAATATTATCAAATGCACCTATCCCATTCACATCGAAATTTAGCAAGCGCTTGCACATGGGGGCTTTGAATTGGGGGCTCCAGAAGGTAGCAGCAGAGCAATCACCAATTACAGGACATGAATTCCAATGTTTGCATCCATAACTCTCACATTTCTTTTCCTTTTGTGTGGTTGAAGTATAAGGGCATATCCACAGGTAGAATGCCCTCTACTAAAGCCTACTTGTTCATCCACCAGTATATGCGGTCCCCAACCTTTTGGGCACCAAGGACCGGTTCTGTGGAGAAAGGTTTTTCTACAGACTGGAGGGGGCATGGTTTTGTGTATTTTCTGCAGTCACGGATCGGGCTTCGCTTGTTTACATGGACCGGTTTCTGGCATGCCATGGACTGGTGCCGGTCCATGGACCGGGGGTTGGGGATCCCTGCTTTAAGTAAGATCCAGTCAACCAATGTGTGGTATAAGTGTTTGGCATAGAGCTTGCCTTGCTATACTTAAAAGCAGGGGTGAAATCCAGCAGGTTGTGACAGGTTCTGGAGAACTGGTAGTGAAAATTTTGAGTACTTTGGAGAACTGGCAAATACCACCTCTGGCTGGCCCCAGAGTGGGGTGGGAATGGAGATTTTGCAATATCCTTTCCCCTGGAGTGGGGAGGGAATGGGGATTTTGCAGTATCCTTCTGCTGGAGTGGGGAGGGAATGGGGATTTTGCAGTATCCTTCTGCTGGAGTGGGGAGGGAATAGAGATTTTGCAGTATCCTTCCCCTGTCACATCCACCAAGCCACGCCCACAGAACCAGTAGTAAAAAAATTTGGATTTCACTACTGCTTAAAAGGCTAACTGGGTTAATTAGCAGGCAGGTGCCCTTTTAATATGTAGGCACTATGAGGACTAGGCCCCAATCCTCTGCGATTTGTGCAGTGTGACCAATATAAATGAACACAATAGAACAGAACAGAATAACTTTATTGTCACTTTGAATGTACACTAATCAGCATCACCTCCAATATACACTATAATCATGACAGAATAAATAAATGAATACAAAATTATGCATATACCCACTCATATTATATGACACAGAGAAGCAACACAGTCTAATTCGGAGGTATACATGTACATGGCAAGAAATAGCAGGGAAGGAAGAAGTGGGGTCAACTATTTTGAATTATTATGTAACATTTCAGCATTAATAAAAATAATTGCTTGGAGCTTAACCAAGCTGTAGATGATTTGTAAGATTCTTTATTTCAGCAGCTGAGATTGGGACACAATTGGGCAGCAGGTTAATATTGAGATTTAAGTCGAATTTAGGGGATGATTCTTGTGAATATATGAAATAAACAAAATGTTAAAAAGTTATGACATTTATGTAGTTACTTACCAAGCACATCTAAATTATATTAAAGTAACCAAAACATCTTTACAATCCCCAAGGCATGTCACAACTTTTGAGCACCCCTAATGTTCGAAATTGAAAGTTGAAAAATTGACATGCCTTAATATATAGTAATACTCTAAAACGATCCTCCTAACAGAAGTCATTCATCAGCTTAATTATCCAAGGGAAAAAAAGTGAATCCTGATATATTTGTGATTTGATAACTTTGTGCTATTGGATGATTAAACATTTGGTAGAGAAATTACTTGATTCTGTGCAAAAAACAGAAGAAATGATTGATTTAATCTAAGAAAACTGCTTGAATGTAATCACTATATAAGTATGCGATTGTTTTATACACTATATTAAGTAATGGCTTGCATTGGGTTTATTGAATATATAGTTATAATTACTGGCTGAATTCATACATTATATTAGCCAAAATTAATAAAAACACATAATGTTTTAACTTCTGTTAAACTAAGTCTAAATACAGATTAAAACTATAATTCAGCATCTAAATGTGTACTGCTTTCTCCTAAACTAATATGAAAGACTGACTTTGTATTTTTATTCTCTTATTCTTGTTCTCATTTTTGTTTGTCAAATTCCAATAAATAAACAAATAAATAAACAAATAAATAAATAAGTAATCTGGTTTAGTTAATAGACCATTGTTAAATAAACCATGGCTGGGTGATAGATGAAGTAAACCAACAAGTATGCTTGCCCAGTCCTTTTGGATGGTAGAATGCAATACAGGTAGTCCTTGATTTATGACCACAATTGAGCGCAAAATTTTCATTGCTAAGTGTGTTGTTAGGGGAGTTTTGCCCCATTTTACAACCATTCTTGCCACAGTTCTTAAGTGAAGCATTGCACTTGCTCAGTTAGTAACACCCTTGTTAAGTGAATCTGGCTTACCCATTCTGGCTTGTCAGAAAGTGGCAAAAAGTGATCACATGACCCCAAGACCATCATAAATATGAGCCAGTTGTCAAGTGTCTCAATTCTGATCATACGACCATGGGGATGCCGCAACAGTTGTAAGTGTGAAAAATAATCATCGGTCACTTTTTTCCAGTGCTGTTTTAACTTCAAATGGTCCCTAAATGAATGGCTGCCTGTAATTTGTTTTAAAGAAAGGACTACCTGTAATTTGTTAAGAGAAGTGGAAATATCTTGGATATTTGGTTTCCTGCTCTAATGGTCTGTGAAAATACTCTTGAGAGACAGGAGGAGGAGAGGACAGACTAGGCCAGGACTTGGCTGTCTCAGGAATTCTGGGAGTTGAAGTCCACAGGTTGTAAAAGAGCCACATTTGCCCACCCCTGGACTAGGCAAAGGTCACATAATATACAATTAACTCAAAATTAGTTTCTGCGTATGCTTCTTTCAATTCCTAACAACAAACTTGCTTAACTACTTTCATGTCAAAATATACCAAAGTTCTTTGTTCTTTAGAAACTGGGTAAGGCCAATAGACAAATAAAATGTTTTCAAGCATCTGTAATGTAACACGTGGTCTTTAGTCTGTACCATATTAATCTGAATAACAACTGATGATAACATGACACACATTGTATTTGTAGAACACTTCTGGGGAAACAGTGGCTTTTAGTTGTTGTTTTTACTCCCATCAGATGTTTTTAAGCACACATTACAGTTTAAGCACACATTACAGGGAGTTCTTTGCCATAACTTGGTGTGAAATTGTATTACTGATTTTTTTTTAATGATAAAAATGTGGTGAACAGCTGGCAGTATCTTAAGAGGTTCAATTCTTCAATTCAGAAAAGTAGAATTTGGAGTCTTCGGTATCCTTTTGCTATTAGTTAATCAACTGGTAAGACATAACCAAATTTTACGGTATTTATTTCTCCTATTGCGTATGTGAACCAACCAACTAGAACTAGTGTAGTATTTCAATATGTTGGCTATTTTGTTGAAATTTAAATGTAACAATATTCCTTTAACTGATACAATTATTTTTGAAAAATAGTCATGTTCTTTGCTGGGTTGAGTTTGGTAAATTATTCTATTGTATTTTTGTACGGAGGAATATAACTTCCTCCATTGGATGATTATAAACTTGTTTTAATGCTATAGCCAAGATTCATAATGACTCATTCACAATGACCTTGTAAATCCCAAGCAAAATACGCAAGAGGTGTAGCATTTTAATCTCAGTCCTGATGACTTGGAACTCCAACACGCAACTGGATGGGTTTGTACAATGTTGTAAATTAAAGTGGTCTTGATTGAGTTGTGACTTAGCGAATCACAAATCTGACCGTCATTAATTTATAGTTCGATACATAATGCAAATCCAGTCAATTCTATGGACCATGCTTCACTTAAGCATTGACTGGCATGGTAGAAATACAACCACCGTAAGAAGTTCAAGTCACAATATATGGGGTAGAGGACAGAGGACTATTAAGTGCATGGATGGGGAACTATGGCCCTTTTATGACCTGTGGACATCAACTCCCAGAATTCCTGAGTCAGCCATGCTGGGAATTGAAGTCCACAAGTCATAAAGGGGCTATAGATTCCCGCCTCTGATGTAGCATAATTACCATGCTGCACTTGTGGACTGCATCCCACCGGCACTTGCTTTTCAAGTATAAATTTGCACCTCCTTTATTCCTTTCCCTTGAGCATCACCATATGAAATGATAAGATGTTGCTAAGAACTGCATAATGTCAGAGGAACTGACACCAAGCAATTCCCTTAATTTCAGTCTAATTATTTAAATCGCTTGCATTCATTCTCTAGGTGCAAATTAACTCTATAGCAAAATGTAATCTTCAGAACAAGAGACCCTTCTTTTTCCTCTCTGCCTAAAATAAAGTTTCTATCCCCCCCAAAAGTGATATGGGTCACAGAAGGTAGGGGAGAAGGATTGAATGATCTGCTGTGTCGGCTGCGTTTCACCAGTGTACTGAAACTATTATTTGCACTTATGATAAACAAGATGTTGACAGACTCAGACAGTTTATGTACTGTGCTAAGCTGGAATTTATTTAAGGATGGTTTATAGAATAAGTTGTGTTTCAAATTTTTATTGAATGTTGTGAGATAAAATAGAAATAGAAATAGAAACAAAACACAGAAAAGACAAGAGAGTTGCAAACAAGGGTGGAAAAAAGTAGTGACTTCCAGGTTTTTTTTCCAGGTGAGTAGGAAAAAAAAAGCTAGTCTCAACCTTTTGCTCTGCATTTCTAATAATTTCAAACCACTTGTATAGCAACAAAGTCAATCTAGTCATCACAACCAAAAATCAAAGTTTCATATTTTTTAGTTTTCTGCCCAAAGTCCAGAAGAAGTTTCCTGGCAAAAACAAAACGAGATAGGTTCTTCTCTTTAATTAAAGCAGTCAATTTTGCCATCTTGCCAACTCTTACTGCCTTTACCATCTATTCTTCTATTGTGACAATTAGTGTACCTTTCAATCGTTGCGCATAGAGGTTTCTCACAGCTGTCAAGATACATAGCAACATAAAATAAACTGAAATTCACACAATTAAACAATTAAAATTACAAATCAGTAACTCGCATTGCACAACTTTTAGGACCCAAGTTTGCAAATTATGCTAACTCATGGACTCCTTAAGTAGTTAAGCACCATAATTTACATACATACTTCACAAACAAGCAAAATATGAGGTTTAAAAATGAATAGCTGGCTTCACCCAACATGCTAAAGCACAAATAAACAGCCACATTATGATTTAATGTGATGTGTGAACCTCTTTATACACTTATTAGTATAACTGTATTTACATATTTCCCAATTCCAGAGGCTGTATTCACACCCTTGAGTAAGTCAAAAACTTTGAGATACATAGAATTACTTCATGATTTCTATTGTTCTCTTAGGTTTTGACCTCTTTATTTGGTACGGAGCTAATAGCAAAATTTGGAAGCAGAGCACTCTTTATTTCAAATCTCAGTTTTTGACTACCATCATGTGTTTATTGCAGAACAATCATAAGAAAATATTTGAAAAAATAGCATTAATATGTAAATATATATATGAGGTGGGGAATTGTCATGAATTGAACTGTCAGCTGAGTACACCAAATAGTACATACATACTGTGTAGGAATAATTCACATAGGCATAGTAGAGTATGGCGTTCTCACTGCTACTATCTGATTTAGAAGGTCAGTGGATTTAGTGGTATTTACTATTCGATAAATATTCAGGATACAGCTTAAACATTCCAAGTACCTAGATAATATCTGTTCAAAGCTTTAAAAAAAATACAAGAAAAACTAGATGAAACTCAGTAACATAATTACATGTAACATTATAATCAATGAATAGCTAATGCAGACTCAAACTAAGGATGGAAAATACAGAGAAAGGCCAATTAGATGAAAAGGGCATTTTAGTCCATGCAATTTGCTAGAGAGCTACTTTTGCTGAAATCTTTTTTCACAGACATTAATTGTTCTTTTTAAATGTTCCAGTGCAAGAGATCTATACAACCAACAGGTCATATCTAGGCTTAGCATACAGTAGGAACCCAGCCTAATGATATACTGTCTAGTGGGGGGTGGGAGAGGCAACTATGGCAACTTTAAGACCTGTGTGCTTCATTTGCATGACTGGCTCAGGAATTCTGGGAATTGAAGTCTACAGATTGTAGCATTGCCATAGTTGTCCACCCCGCTCTCTTTTAACACTTCTTACATGACACTGAAATCTTAAAATAAATTGGATTTTAGTTTAACTAAAACATATTTTTGCATAATTACATTATCCCATTTAATACATTTATGTTTAAAATTTTAGCTGAATCCACCTTGGGTATTAGTTTCAGAACTCTATTCAAAACACTGTTATATGCAGGGCTCACAGTGCAAACACTCCTAAATTACTTCCACAAAAGCCCAGTTTGCTCTCATTAATGGAAATGCTGACTTTAGCAAGCAACTACATCCCTGTTCTAAAAGTACAAGATGTGTTTGAGCGAGAAAGTTTATTTTTCAGCTCCTTATTTTTTTAATTGTTAATAATGGCTAATAATTGTTCAGAAACACAAATTTTCAGATGACAGATTTTCAATCTTGCTAAGAGATGAAGGTGTAAATCCTGTTCTTCTTTACCTAGAAGTAAGTTTCAGCAAACCAAAGAATCAGCTTCCCATAATGATGTAGTAACTACAAAGGAGTCAAAAAGGACTTGAATCTAATGTGCTGCATGAATCCATCCCACATAATTAGGTCATAGTTCAAAATGTCATAGGAATCCAGGGAACTGAGGATGAAAAAATCATCCGTATGCAGGTCAGGTAAAAATAGGCAAAGGATGAGAAAATAACACTGCTTATGAGAAAAATGGCTATGCATAACATGGTTAATTTAAATGAACTCATTTAACCTAAGATACTTTGAACTACAAGCCAACTATAGTTGGCTTGTGGTTCAAACTATCTTAGGTTAAATGAACAATGTGCTAGCTAAAACCCAACTGACTATTTTGTGGTTCATTGTGTCATATGAATATAGACTGTTTATTGTGTCTACATAACAAAATATTTTATGTTAACTTATTGTTCAGTGTCTTATAAATCCAAGCAATTGGATTATTTCAACGAACCATGATTCAACCAACTATAGGTAAGCCTGTTGTGCAAACACAGTCCATGTAAGTTTATGAAAACCATCTCCTTCCATTTTCCCCACTTGGGGCTTTACTACTATTCTAAGATTTTCAGAACTTCCTCCCAAAGGATCATAGGTATCTTTGCAAGTAGAAAAAAGAACTATTTCATTAGATACACCTCTTTCTGGGAGTATAGCTCTCAGCTGCCCTTGGATGTGGCTTAAATTGGAAAGCCAGGAAGAATCCTAAAAGCAGGAATCAATACTTATTGCCAAGAAAAAGGCATTAAAGTGACCACATAGCCCTCTGGAATGAGGTTTTCCCCAAGATCTAAATGGTCCCCACTTTGCTGTTGTCTATGGAGATTCTCAGTCATCCAAGTCATGGTTGTCCCAAAGGTGCTTTTTCGAGAGGCAACTGGACTTTCTGATTTTTCTTTGAAGACGTTTCACTTCTCATCCAGCTCTGAAGAAGCTTCTTGGTTGAGAAGTGAAACATCTTCAAAGAAAAACCAGAAAGTCCAGTTGCCTCTTTAAAAAACACCTTTGGGACACTTTGCTGTTGTTTACAAGAGCCATGAAACCCAGGCCTTTAGCACAGGAGAGTGAGACCCTTTGTTTCATTCCATCTGGCCTCTTGTGCTTATTGTCTTTTATTGGTTCTATTGTAATTTCATTGCTTGTTGTGAGCTAACCAGAATTGTTCGGAGTTGGATGACATGCAGGTTTAATAATAATAGTAATGATGATGAAGTTTCAAACTTGAATCAAGGGAGGCATTATCTTCTGTACTTATTCTCAGACAAAATGAAAGTCGAATGATTTCAGTAAAGCTCATTCCCAAATAAATGAGGGTAGGATGGTACGGTCAGAATAGTAGGGTGCGGGGAGGAGGAATCTAGCTAATTCATATTAATTACAAATCAGTAAACTATGGCTTAATGGTCAGTTATCAAAATGAGTTATAGTATTTTCAAATAAACACAATGAAGCAGCATGGTTCTAAATGAATGATTGGGAGAACAGAACCCATCACTCTTATTTTTCCAATTACCGCTGCTTTGGTTGAAGTATGCACATGTCTTCCTACAAGGGTATAGGAATTGTCCTGGTCTTATTACTCTTATGTCTAATCTGCTTTTGACTATGCTAACCGAAATAAAGATGCCACCAGTTCCAGGCTCACCCTTCCCTCTTTTTGTTAAATCTCTAGCTGTGAAAAGATGGTGGTGACCCTTTGAGAGCTGTATGCAACAAAATTTAATTTTAATTTAATGTATGCCATTTAGTGTACATTCAAAGTGACAATAAAGTTATTCTAAGTCTAAGATGGATTCTGCACTTTAGGTTGTGTAATACATTTTAGGAACTACCAGGGAGTAATAGTACATGTGTTAAACTAAAGGATTTGGAGCCCTCAACATTTGCAGAGTTGCACTGGAAGTTTATTCCTTATTCCAGCACAATCACCTGGAGTTTTGGAAGAAAAATTCCTTTGGGCTGCCCTTAACTGGGAAGATGCCCAGAGTTATTGGGAATGGGGCAGCATATAAATTTAATATATTGATGATACAGCAGAGTTGGGAAACTCCGGCAACTGCTAGTATTACCTTGGTGCCAATGAGGGGGTCCTTGGTGCCCTCTGAGCTTGGCTGTTCTTCTGTAGAAAAAGTTTGGGTAATGAAAGCAACCAAGCTCAGAGACCACCAAGGACCCCCCTCATATCAACCCTGCACTACAAATCTTCTCCTTCTGCCATGGTTCTCCCAACCCTTCATGGACCCTTAGGGTCTCTTCCGCAGTATCTCAACCCAGGTACACGACAACCTTCGCTTGCTCGTTAAGAAGCCGAGGGGGAAAACTCTTGAACTCACGCATTTTCAAAAGGGGCGGGGCTGTTCCCTTTAACGTCCAGCTTTTAAGGGGCTTGGGGCGCATGGTCCTGCAGCAGCTTCAGGTTGGGAGGCGTGAGGGAGAGCGCAGCGGCGTGCGCCTGGCAGGAGCTCTGCACCGAGCGAGCCCCTTCAGGAGTTAGGACGCTCTTTCTCTCTACCCCCACCCCCCGCCTCCCAAATTCTCCCGCGCCCCTCCGTCGAGGGAAGAGTTGGCGCGCGCCGCTGCCGCCTCGCGAAGGGGGAGGAGGAGCTCAGCGGCCAGGCGGATTGCTGGCGGGTCCCACCTGCGGTTGATTGGCGAGGCGGAGCAGCGGCCCGGGGGGGGGAAAGCGAGGCGAAGGGGCAGTTCGCCGCTTCTCCGTCCGTCCGTCCGCGCGGTTTCAAGTCTGTCTTCTCCCCCCCACACACCTCTTTTTCTCCTCCTCCTCCTCCTCCTCCTCCTCCTCCTCCTGGAGCCGCCGCCTTCTTTCCCTGCTCCGCTTCCCATCTTCCTTCTCAGCCAGCCATGGAGGCATTTCCAGTCGGGGACGAGCTGGGCAGCACCCCAGAACCCACCATTTTGCAGCCTGCCGGGACCGCTCCCGCGCCGGCTTATCCTGCCCTCGAGTCGCAACAAGGCGAGCACCTGCGCGTCGGGGAGGACGTCCAATTCAGCGAAGAGGTGGAAGACCGAGGTGAGCCCTTCGGTCCGGGGACGCTGCCCGCCGCCGTCACCGCCGACTAGTCCCAGGTCCAATCCTGCAGCGCCCGTTGCCCCACCCACCCTCCTACCCACTCACTCACCTACCCAGCCTTTCTCCGCTTGCTTTTGCTCCAGGCATTTGAGCCCTGCTTAAGTTGCCGCTTTTTCCAAAGCCCTCGCGCGCGGCACGTTCGCCGGCCCTGCTGGCGACTTCTGGGGGAGCCCCGCTGGATGGATTGATTGACGCTTCTCCACAGAAGAGCGCCCCTGCCCCCTCTCCCCCCAGTTGAGTTTCTGTAGTCGGCATCTTGCCCGGCCTCCGCTTCGTTTCAAAGCCGCTTCAGCGAAGCCCACCCGCTCTCCTCAACTCCTTCCCGCCGACGGCTGGCGTGCGCTCCTTTGCGCAGAGCTACATTTTGCTAGGTCACCCCCGAGCGTTGCCTTCCTCCTGCGGCTCGTCCTCGGTTAACGATAGCCTGGCCCGGGACCTCTACTTGCTGGGACTCGCTCGGGTCGTCGTCCGTCCTTTACTTCCAAAACCCCATGGCCTCCCCCCCCCAAAGCCTCCATCCCAAACTCTCTTTTCCTCTCCTCACCAGCCTCCCTTTTTGCCCGCTCCTGTCCTGGCCCTCGTTCCTGAGGCGCTGGCGTTAACACAAGTTTAAGCGGCAAGAAATCGCTTTACCAGTCCCTAAGACTCGGTGCCGTATTCACCTTTGACACCCATCTTAGGGACCTCCGTTGACTTCTGTTTCCTAAATAGGAGGGGGGGGAATGTTTTCCCATCTAGGCACCTGGCAAATGAATGGTGGAGTTGGTTCTTGCATCTGCTCCTGATTGTCCACCCTCCCCTTATTTGAAAATATGCAGTAAAAGCATCTACCAGGATAGAAAAATGAAAACATCCCATGCCACCCACTTTTTAAAAAAATGGGTGTGCTTGAAGGCTAGCATTCAAAATGCAAATCCAAAAGCATTCACTGACTTGCAAGCAGGCGGCCTCATTCATTGCAAAGAAAGGATGCTGTGTATCCATCTCCACCCTTCCCTACAGGGAAGGGACACTCGGTCTATTGTCTCCTGCCGGTGGTGGCACCTGCCCTGCACGTGCCATTCATTGGCTTTGCATATTTTTTTCCAGTAACCCCCCACCCCACCCCCCAGTCCCACAATGGTAAGGAAGTTCCCTTTGAATTTAGACATTCCTTTGAACTTACTCCTTGCTCTTTCCTTTCAGTTATTGTTTTTAATTCTTCTTTTCAATGGCTTCTTTTAGATCTGTTTCCCAGATAATGTTCTGGCAGTAGTTCCATTGTCTAAAATTGGGTGGGGGTGAATGAGATGGGGGATGTCAGTTTTTAAATTAAAAGTCTTTAAAATCTGGAGGTAGCTTGCTTTTTACTTTGCAACTCAGAGGAATGTGTCAACTATATGTAAGGTACAATTTCAAGAGTTTGGGGCCAGGAATAGCATGGTCTTTATTTAAACAAGGATACTCCTCCCACTGTTACCTTTTGCAGCATATGCTCCTGCAGAGATTTTCCTCCGATATGAGAGAGAGGAACTAAAATGATAAAAAAGAAAAATAATTTTGTGTTGGGAATGTAGATATGTGTTGGAGACAAAGAATCCCCTAAGCTTATTTTTATATTTGCCTTATTTCTTCTCATCTAATCTGGTTGATTATTCCCAGGGAAATGTTAGAAATATTTTTTATACTTAAATGCTTGTTAATTGCACTATTGTAGCCCATTTAGAAAGTTTAAAGTCAGCATCTCAGAATATTATTTATAAATTTTTTCTCTATCCCGTTTGTTAGAAAGCAGAGAAATTTATGCCACCAACAGAGCAAGAAATAATCAGAACATATAAAATGTGATATTTTATACAACATACATTTCATTAAGTTGTGAATAGATTATAAATTAGATTTATAATTTAGACTTAAATTATAAAAATTATTTTTAAATAAAGATGGATATAAAACCCATCACATCACAATGTATAGTAGAATTTTATGATATATAGTAGAATTTTATGATATAAAAGCATTTAGAATTATTTAAAAAGAGAATAATTTTATCCAGGAATTATGGCTTTTAAGTCATATGTATTTTATCAATTTTTGTATTGCCTTTTGTAATTTAATTCATTTTTGAACAGTTATTCTAGAGGAATTTTGTGCACTTGACTCAGAAGTATGATGCAGATAAGAAAATATTTTTCTGTATAGTTGGTAGGAATATTATGTTTGTATATAATTGCAAATGTGTCTGTCATATATCTGTATATTCCTTAGGTCTTTAAAGAATTAACAGTTGTAACTAAATATCTACTAGTTTCAACTGGTAGAACTGAGTATCTATTTTATGTGGCTTAATTTAACAGATTTAGTTATTTTAGTTTCAATTAGAATGCATTGATTTTACTTAGGTAGCAATGGTAAGCATATTAAATTAGAAAATATAGATTGGTATGGGAAGAAAGGTTGTATGTCTTCTACCTATTACAGACATTAGGATTTTATTTATTTTTATTTTTTTGTCTTGTGAATAGCTTTGCTTAAGGCCTTGGCTATAGAGCCGTATAGTACTTTTTATCCTAGAATTCACTAATTCAGAGGGCTTTGTTTAATCCTCTGATAGTTAGACCTGATTTGATAAGACTATTTGTGCTTCCATGTAAGATAATGGTACCAAAGTAGGAATTTGGTTTTTATCCAGAATTAAAAGGATATTTAAAGGAAAGGGGGAGCCAAGAACAATTTTTCAAATGTTGTTAAATAGACAGGTTAAAATTGCTGATATAATAAACTTAGAATTGAAAAAATAAAATAAATAAAATGGAAATAAATTCTATTATCACCTATATCTACTGTAGATATGTCAGCACTCTCCCTCCCTCCCTCTCCCTCTCTCTCTCTCTCACACACACACACACACATACACACACATACCAACCACAAAAGCAGGTTTGTGCTATTGACTGATCATCCCAAGGAAGCGTTCTTTTGTGCTTTGATATCTAATTAAGAATTGCAGTGTAAATATAGAGCCATAAGGATAGTGTGAAAGCTTCATACATACACAACCTCCTGTACGATTACAGTATGCTCCAGGCGGTAATTAGGCTCCTTCAGCCTTATAGAAATCTAGGTTCCGAACTGAATCAACTCATCTTATTTGTAATAAAATGATTGATTGGCCTCTACTGTAAGATACAAATACACATAGGGCGTATTTGGTAGATTCCATACAAATCCAGTTAAAATTTGTGGCAAGGAACAGACTAAAGTAACAGACATATATGTTTGTTTCTTCTCATCAGGTTTGCTAGAAAGCAGTACAAGATTAAAACCTCATGAAGCTCAAAACTATAGAAAGAAAGCATTGTGGGTTTCGTGGGCCTCCATTGTTGTTACGCTGGCTCTGGCGGTGGCAGCTTTCAGTAAGTATTGAACCACTTTCTCATCTTTAGATTGTGTCTTCAGCAACTGCATGCTGTACAACACACAATATGATACTGCTGAAATTACATAGAAACAGCTGCCTGTACCAGTTTTCCTGAAGAAGTCACCATTGCTGAAAGTTAGAAGAAAGACTAGATGCTGAAAATTTTTTGAACTTGTATGGATACGGATGGGCATTCTTTAGTGGGAAAAATATTATATGGTTTGTCTTCTTTTAAACAAAAGGAGTTCCTTGAATAACTTAAGTATTCTACAGAGATGCAAAAAGAATACATGCAATAACCTATGTAAAGACAGAATAATTATTGCAACATAACGGCTAGTTAATATTTGAACTGCAGCCTACCATTTTGATGGGATTACATCTTCCTTGCGGTAACTTTAATGATGCCCATGTGGATATGATTTTCTGCTTTAGGCTATTTAAGTTAATATTCCATTGAATGTATTATTTTTTTGTCAATTAGCCTATGCAGACTCCAAAACTGAATGTAGCTTTTTAAAAAAATCAGATGAAGGAAGGAAGGTTATTTCATTTAAAAAGAAAGTAAGTTGCTCAGCACAAAACATTGCACACTTGCTAGTAGGGAAGCTAACCCATGAATAATGCAAAATGATCTTGAATTCAACAAAGTGAGCTTGTGGTGTGAGATGCAAAATTTGATAATGGTTACAAAAGTCAATTGCATTTTTTATTTGAGTTGCCAGAATATTTATTTATTTATTCACTATAAAAACAGAATGAAAAAGACAAAGGATGTGTACGATCTTAATGCGAGAAAGGCAGACTGGATGCCTCTGCAGCATATGTTCCAGTGCTAATCTGCAGCAGTGGGCTATTGCTGAAAGTTGGTGTCAGCTCCCAAGGGGGGTTATTAGTCTTTGGCCAAATGGGCTCTGCAGAATTTAGCATATATTACTTGGAGCAATTTGTATGGAAAACACACGCCTGTGTATCTATTTTTGAAAGGAAGGAAGGAAGGAAGGAAGGAAGGAAATATAAATGCAGAACTCATTTGTAAATCAAAATACAGCCTCTGTAGATTTCTTCTTTGTCACTGATAAAATTTGCTACCTAGAAATTGGGTCAGTTATCAAACCAGAGGATAGCAGTCTATGGCATTTTAGGTAAAAGGATTCGTGAAAAAAAAATATTCCCAGAGATCTTTCCCCTTTTCTTTTCATCTGGCAAGAGGTAGTATCAGTAACACTGCAGTGTGTGTTCTAGATATGCTAATAATCCTGCTGTAGCATTTGCTTGAAGTATGTACAGATAAAATCACTGGAGTGTAATTCTTAACATTGACTAAATGTGCTAATTTGCATTAAAAGTTTTGGACAAAACTTTCTAAGCATCACTTGATATTACTATATTGAAATATGTGAGTCACAGGGGCTTACATTGAAAGTGGGAGAGCAGACTATGTCTGAAACTAAAGTGCCACATCTAAGGAACTGAGAAGATAAAGCCAAGATTTTTAGAATTCTGGTTATTTATTTTTATTATTTATTTATTTATTTATTGAATTTATATTGCCGCCTATTCATACATGGTGACTGAAGGCTGCTTACAGAATATAAAATCTCATTTAAAACAATAAAACTAATAAAAAAAACAAATAAATTAATATAATATAATATAATCACCCCCTGCCCTGGTAACAGCAGATCACACGAGCCATTTAATGGGCTCCATTCTGCTCTGGGTTCCCCAGGCCTGCTGGTAGAACCAGGTCTTCAGTGCCTTCCGGAAGAGAGTGGGGGCCATTCTTATCTCTAGAGGAATGATGTTCCAGAGAGAGGGAACCACCATGGAAAAGGCCCTTCTTCTGAGTTGTACCAGGTGTATCTTTCTAGGGGATGGGAGCTGCAACATTCCCTGCCTCCCCACTCTGATGGATCAGGTAGATATTGCTTATATCTTTAGCCAAATTCTTCAAAGTTGTAGTTTATATTCACAAACTTGATAATTGGTCCATTGCAACTTTTTAACTGTCATTTAGAGACATCTCATTTTTTAATTGAAGCTCAAAATATCTCTTAGCCAGCAACATGAACAGAATTAGTGCAATGCAATGCAGCCCTAAGCATTTTATTGAGAAGTAGCCACCACTGTATTCAATGGAAGTTAAGTTCCAAATAACTGATATTGAAGGCCTCTGTGTGGGTGGATGTACAGGTTTTAAAGTGATAGGTAAGATAGAATAGTTTCAAAATTTTATTAGGAAATCAAAAGTGCAAAGCAAGAAAATATTTCAATATTTTTGGGATAAAAGGCAAACTTCTTGTTCAAAGTTAATAATACAGGAAAAGGCTAATGACCTTCAGAATTAATTTCCTATGTTTTTATAATGTTATGTAGGAAAGATCTTGGGAGTCTGAGGTAAAAGATGCTATTTAGGGAATGCTCAGATGAGAGAGGGCGTGGCAGATACTGCAGCTGCATGACATATGCAGGGAAAGAAACTCGGAAACCTTCCTTCCTAAATGTCCATGGAGATTCTCAATCATCCACATCATGGTTGTCCCAAAGGTGCTTTTTCAAGAGGCAACTGGACTTTGATTTTTCTTTGAAGACATTTTGCTTCTCATCCAAGAAGCTTCTTCAGCCCTTTGGGACATCCTTCCTCAATTATCAGACTGTAAAAAGAGACTGATGGGGATTTGAACTTTCAGACTTGCAAGATTCTGTTAATGTACCTTTACAATACAATAGAATTAAATCATCTTGTTTCCCATCTGCTCTAACTGGAAAAGCTGATAGTTTCAGCACTGTTTAAAAACAAACCCACAAGTTTAGAAGTATATGTTAAATTATTTAAATTTAGTAGCTGGGGAAGTGTGCTCTGTGATTTACCTGATGACGCTTCTGTTTGGCTGATATATATTAAAAAACCAGCTGCACAATTCTCTGACAATACATCATTTTGAGCACTGGGAAACCTATAGAAGAAACTAAAGGATGTAGGAGTTCCATAAAAGATGCAGGAAATTTCAAATGTAATTATGCTGCTCAGCATGTTCAGTGATGAACATTCCTAAGAATTTCTTTAATTGAAGTTTAAGATACAAAGATAAAAAACTAATATAAACTAAACTAAATATAAACTAAACTAAATATAAACTAAAAAAAGAAAAAAAGTGTAGAGATAAAAAGGAGAAAGGAAGAAAAATATATTTAAAAAGCAAAAAGGAAGGAGTTGTTCTTCATCAAAACAAATACAACTTCAGTAACTTATTTTCTCTAACTTTTTCTTCATCCCATATTTTATCTTTTATCTATTAGGAAATAATAAAGCCCCATCATTCAATCTTAATCAGTAATGGTTCATTAAGAGTTTTTAGAACTTAAAACAAGTAGATCAGTTTCATATCCACTTTACAACAATTTGCCATTTTCTTTCGAAATACAACAAAAAACTCTTCTTCCCATTTCTTATATCTATAAGCAAATCTTTAAAATCTTACTTACTTTTTAAAAACCCATTAAGACTACCAAAAACAATTTAAAAAATAGATGATTAATCTCTTCAAATAATTAACTTTTTGTGTTATTCTCCTCTCAGAAACCCCTTCACAAGTTTACTTTGCTTTTAATACCGTAGCTTCTCAATTCCTCTAAAAATACAGCAACAAAAAATACCTTCCAATATTTTATCTATAAAAAAAATCTTTAAGGCCTCTTTTAGCTCTAGAGAAGAAAAACCCACTAAATGCTACTACAAAAAATACACATTTTAACCTTGATCAAATAAGCCAACTTTATAACACTTCTTACTTTTAAAAGTCTTGATTTTCATTTCTTCTACGTAGTGTCCCAAAAGATTATTTCTTTTCATTCTCTTTTTATCTTTTCTCAGGAACGCCTTCATTTTTGGCAATATCATTTCTGCATCCTGTCAACTTTGAATCATATCCAGAACAGCCTGATTCACAGTTGTATTGTCTTCTATCTCCTCTTTTAATCTCATTTTTATAGTAACAAACAATCTTAACAGAATGTTCTGAGTACATTATTGCTAAATATTCTGCCAGAGTTAAAATATTTTCCTCCATTCCGAATTAGTGGATCTTCTCCTTTAATTCTAATCTTTAATTCTTTATGGTCACCTTTAGTGACTAGCCTTTAAGGTTTCCTCTTGTCATGTTTTTCTCTAATTCACAGCAGGGAAAAATATTTTCATAGGGAAAGATTTCTTACACTTAAATTAAAAATATCCATCTATTTGAATGGAATTAAAAAAAAAATCATAGGAAGTATTCTTACAATTATTTCATAATCTTATTCCAGTCAATCTGACCCCTTAGTCCAGTGATGGCGAACCTTTTTGCCATCACGTGCCAAAAGCGGGGGGAGTGCAGGGGGGTTGCGCACGTGA
>JANHZT010009500.1:70592-89444 GCA_032468215.1 Stegonotus admiraltiensis | reverse complement strand
CTTAATATGAGACCGTACCAGTGTTCGGTCAGACTCGGAACGGCTGGCTCTCCAACCGCTCTCCAGGCATCTTTTCCAGTGCTTCATCTCCCTCAGCTCCTCAGAAAACCAAGGAGCCAGGTGAGATTGGCCGGGTCAGAGGCCGCAAAGGCACGACGCGGTCCAAAGCTTTGGCGGCCACACTATCCCAGGCAGCCACCAAGTCCTCAACTGAGTCGTGGGCCAGAGTCTCAGGAAGTGGCCCAAGCTCCATCTGGAACCTATCAGGATCCATCAGATGCCTGGGGCGGAACCACCTGGTCGGTTCTGCCTCCCTGCAGCGGGGTGTAGTGGTTGGGAAGTCGAGTCTAAGGAGAGAGTGGTCAGACCATGACAAGTATTTGCAGTACTCTATTTTCAAGGACTTTACCTATCCTCCCAGGAGTTCTCAGAAATTAGCAAAAAAGATTTCTGCAATCATCCTTATCAGTTCCTTTAGTATTCTGGGATATAATGCATCTGACGCTGGATAACTGAATTTATTTACATTAGCTAAGTTCTGTTTTATCCTCTGCTCATTTATTCTAAGGTGCAAACCTTTTCTTCCAGTGGCATAACAATGAACAACTAAGGATCCATTTTTGCTGAAAAAAGACAATTAGAAATAGAAGTTAGGTAGTTTTGCCTTGAAACCATTACTATTCATTACTTTATCCTCACAAAGGACCTTACTCGTCTTTAAGTTTTATTTCTAATATATCCAGAGAAACCTTTGATATCTGATCTCAGCTGATTCTGAGCTTTAGCATTTTTGACAGAATCCCTGATACTATACAGTTATCATCTCCTTCTCTTTTCAGTATTTTACAGATGTCCATCTACTCTGCTCTCTTTAAATTTCTCCTATTTTTCCTTTTTTGGGAGGGGGGTTTGCACTTTTCTTCTTAAGGATTTAACCAGATCTGACTTGCCTTTTCTTGAAATTCATCAACATCTGCTGTTCTGATATCAAGTATTTATGTCTTAATTGCTTTTCCTCTGGATCTCACAAATTCAAATATAATCAATTTTCCCCCTTCGTGCTGGTCATCTTCACTGCTTTAACAAATTTCTTTATGTTGGCAAGGATTAGATCCAGCATAGTTTATTCCTTTATTCTTCTACCTGAAAAATGAAGTTGTCAGCAAGAGGAGAGAAGAATTTGTTGGTCATATGTTTGTTGACAGTTAGATTCCCAATAGATGTCAGGATAATTAAAACTTCATTTATCCTTATTATATGCTTTTTTAAAAAGACTGATTATCTGATGCAGGTAAATACATCTGTATGTTCTGACTGCTCAGGTGGTCTATAGTACAGTATCTTCCATGGTATCCCTTTTGTATCTCTCTTTCTACTACTTCACACACATCTCTAGTGCTATTTGATAGAAAATAAGGTAATAGCAATGTGTATTTTAGTTTTTATTAAAAAATATTTATTATTTGAAAATGTAATGCTTTGAAATCAGAAAATAAGTCTTATGATTCTGTGTATCATACTCTTCATGATTAGATTTGCCAGCATGACACTGCTTAGAATGTCAAAGTTACCATAAGGTTGTAGTTTCCTGTTTAAATTCAAGGCTCAAAAACTGCTAACTCTTAAAATGTGTCTATTTGCATGGTCTATTTGATTATTTGAAAAACTTTGTGGCAGTAGATATAATATCATTTGTTAGAAATAAAATTAGTTTTATGCTCAAGTATTTTTGCATATTCAGAGAACATACTTTAATATGCTTTTATTATTGGAAAATAAAACATTGTAAATTAAAGTGCACTTTATATAAAGTTATTTTGGTTAGTCTTAGAACTTTGAATTTTGTAATAAAAATTCAAGTATGAATAGGTTAGATACCATTATGTTATATGTGTATACATCAATTTGACAGAAATGCTGCAGACCATCACACATTGCATTTTTTTTAAAAAAACCCAACAAATCAATAGTTTAACATTAAAGATGAAGCTATATATTCCAGAAGAGAATGATGCTTTCATTAGTTTTGTTCAGAACAAAGCTAATCAGAACTTGAAGCTCATTGAAAGAGTTGCTATAGTATTAATGCAAATTAACTACCATGTTTCCCTGAAAATAAAACCTGGTCTTACATTAATTTTTGCTCCAAAAGACGCAATAGGGCTTTTTTTCTGGTTAGGTCTTATTTTCGGGGAAATATGGTACTATAGGCACCCATCTGACTGACAATCTTAACTGGGGCTTATTTTGGGGGTAGGGCTTATATTATGAGCATCCTGAAAAATCATGTTAGGACTTATTTTCTGGTTGAGTCTTATTTTTGGGGAAACAGGGTATTTGTAAATCTGTTGCTGAAATAATAGAAATTAATAACCTGGTTTCTTCTAGCTATGATATTGCTTTTAGTTAGAATAATCCAGTTTCTGAGTTCAAATGTCAAATGATTTAACTGGTATATTGAATAAATAATTGGCTGGGTTACACAATGTACTAAAACCAAAACCAAACCATACAATCTAATAATGGCTTAGAGGCATGGTTCCTAAAATTAGATTCAGTGAATGTCTCATTTGACTTCTGTCTAGGCTCAGTTTCCTATCTGACATTTTATAACATAAAAATCAAAATGGTGACTGATACATTCTCGGAAAAAAGTGGTAACCAAGTATTTGATATTAGATGTATCGTCTTTCCATGTGTTGTTCCATACATATAAATCACATTTGTGGGCTTATAATATTCAAGGCCATGGTTTTCTTGACTAAAGTTGTTGCATAAATAAAAATTGAATGGGTTCATAATCATCTAGGTCAGTGGTCCCCAACCTTTTTGGCACTAGGGTCTGGTTTTCCATGGACTGGAGGGAAGGGATGGTTTCAGGTTCGGTCACTTGCCCTCTTCTCACCTCCAGCTGTGCAGCCTGATTCCTAATAGGCCCTGACCAGTCCGTGGCCTGGGGATTGGGGATCCCTGATCTAGGGCATAACTCTAATTGTAAATCATGCCTGGGCTTGTAAAATATATCAGAAGACAAAATTACCTTCAAGATATGCATTCAGCCATTGACTGGGAAGTGTAGCAACATATTACCTTGAACCATTGTGCAACAGCATGAACTAAGTTTTTAAAATTCATTTCAAACTCTTATCAATTGAAAAAGAGTGGTTAAGAGGTGCTGTAGATAAGAGACTCTTTGTAGTATGTGGAACATTAATATTTTGAGTAAATCCATATTACTTAATCCTTACTTCATGATACAATAGACCTACTGTTCTGTGATTTGCTTTGCGTTGGCAGTAAACATTTATCAGGCCATCATTTCCAGCTGTGTGGAACTAATAATACCCAAAGGAGCCTTTTCCATGGCTTTGACATGTGAGATATAAGGTTTGCAAAAACCTACTCATCACTTTAATGAACAAGGCATAGTATTCAGATATAATGAAGTGTAACTAAGTAGAACAACATTTTAGTTAAAGATTTTAGAAAATCTAAACAGCATGTTTTCATAATCTCTGTTATGCAATGTACAGAAAAAATACTTACCATTCTTAGGTAGATAAAATAGATCAGGCAAATAGATTATCCATTGTTTTATTCTCTAATATAAAGAGGAATGATATTCTTCTTTCTATTATTTCCTATTATTTCAATATTCCAATGTGTTTTGATTGCAATCTCCCAAACTTTAAAGTCTATTTGTTTGTTGATTTATTAACAATTAATATTAATTGTTAATAAATCAAAGATTATTAGCATTTCTGACAATTGCCAACAATTATCTTGGTGTTAGGGATCTGATTCTGGAAGAAAGCAACATTTATGCTGAATCTTTTTTTTTAGATATTGCAGTTTGTATTTTAATATGTATTTCCTCTTTTCAGTCAACCTAAAGAAAGAAAGAAAAGTTATGCGGGTATATAGAGAACATGCTATAATTTTGAACCTGAATATAAAACATTCTATCCTGAAATGCTGGTGTCTATTTTCTGTTATGGAATAAAGATAATACTCATTAAAGGATATTGGACATCAGAAACATACTGGTACTTTTTATTGCTTTGGTATTCATTGCCTCATTTTTGCAAAATGGTGTCAGGGTTGATTAAGAATTGCCAGCATTGAGTTATAATGATCTTAATTTATTGTTAGTTATTGTACTAGGGTTATGGAAATGAATTAACACTGTTTTTAGTATACTGTATTTTAACTCATATTATTGTATGATATTCTATTCATAGCATTAGGGACATTACTAATTACATGATTGAGTGTAACTCAATAAATGAGAACACAATATCTGTTACAGTTAGAGATTATCCAATAAATACTTACTGGCTATTTTAGCTGCAGTGCAGGAAAACAGCAATAAATCAACACACGGTGAATCTGACTGCGGTCTCAGGTTAAAAAAAGATTGGTGCATACATTCTTATATCAAAGACGGAAGATGCAAATGAGTGTATAAATTATTAAACTACTGCTCTAACTATACAAACAACATTTTCCTTGAATTGGTATAAATATAAGAAAGACATGCTAAAAGAAATAAGCAGGTATCAGAAAACCATGAAGACATGATCAGAATAATATTGAAAGGATAATTCAGTAAGCCAGAAAATTTCACTCTGTATATTTTATGAGGAAATATAAGGTTTGATAACTGTGGGTGATGCTCTACAGAGCAAGGGGTGGTTAGGATAAAAAATAAGAGGAAGTATCATTTGGGTGAAGATGAATATGATTTGGAGGTAGTTGAAGAGGACTAAGCAAGCAGCCTCTAGCAGAATAAATAAGTGATTAAATGATTGAGGATGAAACCAAAGGAATGTTGAAAGACTATTTTAGAGATTTGTTTGAGAACTACCCTTATTGGGAAGCCTGGAATTGAAATGAATGTACAGTTAATATCAAAGAAAAAGATATATATGCCATGAGAATGTTAAAATTGGTGAGGCTGCCATGAAAACGATGCGACTGAAGAACTATTAAAATATGGATCTGCTTCATAGAGAGTATCTGACTCTCTTCATGTGTCTATGAAGACTGTATGTATGCCTCGTGACTGGATTTACAGTTTCCTTGTCAAAGAAAAAGTGCAAGAATGAATGAAAAAAAATATGATTAGATTGTTAAGTATTCCTAGTTCAGATCCTACTATAAGAAATGACAGCAAACAAAATCTGGGAATGAAATGATTTCATGATAGAGACCAGCTTCCTGTCTTTTTTAAGAAGTGAAAATGTTTCTGTATAAAAGCATGGTTCTGTCCACTTTGCTATATGGAAGTATGTTGAGAATGAGTGCACTGAAATTGGTCTATCTGGAAAACAATACAGTGCTACCTTGGCACTCATTATTAATTGGTTCCAGGAGGTGCTATGAGTACCAAAAATGATGAGCACCAGATTTTCCCCACAAGGAATGATATAGTCAGTCACAAGGCAGCCGACTCTGACAAGTTCTAGCTTGTGTGTTGAGTGCCAAACAATGAGTACCGGGATAAAATTTTCACATCAAGTGCATTGGGTACCAAATTTGATGAGTTTCAAAGCAGTTGAGTACTAAGGTAGCACTGTATATGGTAAAATAAGAGGCAAGGTAGCAATACCTTACATACCGCTTTACAGTGCTTTACAGCCCTCTCTAAGCAGTTTACAGAGTCAGCATCTTGCCCCCAACAATTTGGGTCTTCATTTTACCCACCTTGAAAGGATGGAAGATTGTGTCAACCTTGAGGCTGGTGAGATTTGAACTGCCAAATTGCAGTCAGCCAGCAGTCAGCAGAAGTAGCCTTCAGTACTGCAGTCTAACCACTGCGGGTAAAGAATGTATGCATGTCAAATGAATGTGGACTAAATACAACAGTAAGTGACTAGTGTGAAAGAAGCACATTATGATGGCTTGGTTATATGGACCTATTGTCCATCACAAAACAGATCTATGAAGGAAGACGGAATGGATGGAGAGAAAGGAGAAGGTTAAGGAAGTTGTAGTTGCATGGAGTTGCTGAAAAAAGAGAGAGGAGAAAGTGTATGAAAAAGAAAACGGAAGTGGTGGAAGCAAGATTGTCTTGTAAAGATAGAATAGCATGAAGGGATGTAATAAACTTAGTTGTTATCTCATACCTTTAATTTCTTTGCCTGCTATTTCTTCTTTTCATTAATGCAGATTACACCAAAAGGGAAGATTGTGATGGGTTAATATGTAGGTATGGGTATGTACTAAATTATTTGGTAATTATTTTGGAGATTTTTTGTTATAATCCTGGCCAATAGAGCATCTCATTGTCACATGGTTGCCATTTAGAGCAGCAGTCACCAACTGGTGGTCCGTGGACCACTGGTGTGGTCCACGAAAATTTTTTGGTGGTCTGCAGAAAAATTATTTGCATTTTTTTATATTGCACTAAATCAGGGCTCCTCAAACTGTGGCCCCTGGGCCGGATACGTGCAATGAATGGTTGTGTTGCTGCAGAGAGCCTCCCCCTTTGGAGTTATTTTGTGTGGGTCGGAGGGGGGCAGAAATTCCGACTTGGGGTCTGCTTCAACCTCCTGGTGCGGGGCTTTGGGCAAAGGCTGGAGGGAAGTGCCACTGGTGGCAAAGAGTCGGAGGGCCTCGTTCCAGTGGGACCGCATCATGGCCTGGAACTGGCTGACCATCTCAGCCCACTGAGCCTCCAGGCGCCGGTATCTGGTCTTGCACCTGGTCTTCTCTCTGCTTGGAAAGCCTATGCTCCTATAGTCCTCAGTGAGGTGCTTTTGCTGAGCCTCCTCCTAGGTCAGACCCAATTTGAAGTGAGCCAGCTGTTTTGCCAACTCTTTCTCATGGTGGCTGCTTAGCTCCAACAACTGCTTCCTGTTGAGGCACTAAGGAGCCTGGGCAGGCAGGTGAGGAGGGGCTGGGAGGGGAGGGGTGAGTAGAGGCTGCTGAGGTGCCCCTCAACATGAGTGACATTGAGTTGACCACACCCACCTAGTCACATGACCACCTAGCCATGCCCACCAAGCCGGTCATTAGGAAGATCATATTAGTGGTTTGCAGGCTTTAAAATTATGAATTTAGTGGTCCCTGAGGTCTGAAAGGTTGGTGACCCCTGATTTAGAGGATCCAGTACCAGTATCCAATACCTTTGGGGAATACTTTTCAACATGGAATCACATATCAGTTTTGATGGACAGTCATAGGAATCCAGGAAAAGTTGTGGCTGCTTTAAGAAATACTTATCAAGTGCCAAATTTCATCTTATGTTTCAGATTTTGTTCAGAACTAAGAAGGAAGATAAATATTGTATCATCCTTGTACTGTACTGGTTTAATTCATACTAGACAACCCATGACCTGTTGGGTCATCATTTCAGAGATATTTTGTTATCAGATTCCTCAATACTTTCAATGATGGCAGAGGTTCCAATGTAATGGAAAAGTTCTTAAAAATTCAGGAAAATATTCAGAGATGTATCTGCCTTGGAAGTAGTCCATGTTGAATTGTATAGCGCAGTCAAATGTCAACAGTTGACATTTGTGATAATTTTTATAAAATTAAAATAAAAATTTATAAAATTTGAGGAGATACCTTGTTTGAAAAAGTGTTGCTCCATGATGCACCATTTTGCCCAGTTATAGGTTAGAGACACAAGAGTAATATATAGTAGATAGATAGAAATATGCTTTAAGAATACTGGATTGGAAGAGATGGTAGTTGTAATGAAACTAAAACTGCTGAAACAGTTCAAATAAACAGACAACATTACTTTAGTAAATGAAAGACAAAGTTACAAAACTCTTATGTGCTATCGAATTGGTGAGGACTCTTAGCTGTCATATAGGTAGATTTTTCCAGGAAGATTTGCGCCCAATTTGGTCCTTTGGGTCTTCCAACAGTGTACCTAGTGTAATTGAATTCGTCCACCTTCTTTCTGGTCATCCTCTTTTTCCTTCCACCTTTCCAGACTTCTCCAAAGAGCTAGGTCTTTGCATAATGTATTGAAGTAGAATAATTTGAGTCTAATTGTTGTGCTTCATCCTAGGTTAATTTGTTCAGTGATCCATTTGTTCTTTTATTTTGTTTGGCTATCCATGGTATTCTCAAGAATCTTCTCCAACACCCAAGTTTCAAAAATGTAAATACTCTTTTTATCCTGCTTCTTTGAAGTCCAGCTTTTGTTTTCATAGAGTTTCATAGGAAAAAGCATTTCCTGAACAGTTTTCATCTTCCTAAATTTAACCATATCCCAGCATCTGAATATATTTTTCTAAAGCCCCCCATTGCTATCCTAGCAAATGTTAATTTGTGGTATATTTCTTGATGGCTTCATTACTTTTGATAGTCAATCCCAAGGCAAAACTTATCCACTACTTCAATATATTCATTGTCAATTCTAAGACTGGTTGCTGTATCTATAGTCATTAGTTTGACCTTCTTTTTATTTAATCCTAGCCCTATTTTTTTCCATAATGTGCCTTGATTTTCATTATTTGAGCTTGCAAAGTATTTGTATATTCAGTTATCAGAATAGTGTCATTAGCTTGGGAGACGTTATTGATTTTTCTTCCTCCAGTTTTAAAACTATGCAAATCTTCTTCCCATCAATATATATTCTGCACGTACGTTGAATAAATAAGAGAGTGTACATCTTTGTCTTCTTCCTTTGTCATTCTGGAGCTGGTCTGTTTCACTGTTTTTCCTGACTTACATATAGGTTTTGTGGGAGGCCAGTAAAATATTCTGAGATTTCCATTTTTCTAAACACATCCAAGACTGATATATTGACATAATTGAAGGCTTTTCTATAATCAATGAAACCCAGACTTACTTCTATTTGTCACTCTTTGACTTTTTCAAATATCTAACATGCATCAGCAATAAAGTCTAACTTGAACATCTGGCATCCAACTAACCTGAGTTGAATAATATTATTTTGCTAGCATATGTATGCTAGATCACACATTATCTTAAATCTTTTTTTTTTTTGGTATTGGTATGTAGTTCACTTCTTCCAGTCTCTGAACCACTGTGTTATTCTTCAGGTTTTCTGGGACTACTTGATTAGAATAGTTTCTTCTATTGCTTTCCAATTTCTGTAAATATTCCATTCCATTTCTTTAGCCTTCCTATTTAAAGCTCAGAGTATTGATCTATCTTCTAGTACCAATAGTTCTTGTAAGTAGAGGTAAGGTATCCTGGATGTGGACTTCTGTTCTATAGAATTTTGCTACATTTTTCCATTTTTGTTTAATCATCTTTGAATTGATTACTATCCATTGGTGTTCTTTAGCACACCAATTTGAAGTTGGAACCTTAGAACCTGATGAATTCAGAGATGGTTAGAAGACAATGTTTTTCCATATCTGTCTCCATTTTCAGTGTCTTACTAATACTGTTGCACTATTGCTTCTGGTCTCTTCTAACAGCTCTCTGAAATCCTTTCTTAAGTTCCTTCCTGAGATCTTTGTGTTTGTCTTTCTTGACTTAGCATCTCTTCCCTTGGCAATTTCTACCTTTTGGTCTGGTATTTAGTTTGCTTTCTTTTGCCTCTTGATCTCGGCAGTGTCTTTTCATAGTCATCCTTAACAACATCTTTGATTTTACTCCACAGTCCCTCTGGTTCTTGTTCAATGAGGTTCAAGACTTCAAAGTGATTCCTGATGTTCTTGAAAATGATGGGTGGGATATACATGTAAGGTCATATTTTCATTTTTCTTTTCTGCTTTTCTGCTTTTCATTTCTGCTTTAGTTTAACTTGGGATTTGCACACAAGCAGTTTCACAGTCTGCCCCTGGTCACATATTGCTGTTTTAGCTGAACAAAATCTTGTTGGGGAAGTAAAAATGGAAAACAAGAAATTCAGGTGAATATTAACCAGCATGACTAGGGAAAAAAGGAAAGAAAAACAACATTTTTGAAATAAGAATTTGGAGGTAGAGATGATTACTAACAGCACAATAAGTACCAGAATTAGGGTATTGGAAACCAAATAATGACTCCTCCCTTGATGTGGTGAACAAAAAGCAGGAACTTACTTAGAACATGTCATGTGACAAAATTTAGATAAGGTTGAAGGAAGTAGAAAAAAAAAGATTGTTGTTATGCCATGGAGTATATCTAATTATCTATTTAACCTAATCAGCTCTTGATTATTTGTGCTTTAGTAATTTCAAAAAATACTGTCTTTTTTTTAAAAGTCACTTTTGAGGATGATCTGTAAATTGAACTTCATAATTCAGCTTTGTAAACTAAGTAAACACATGATGTAAAGTGCTAGCACAAATGGCAACGCTTCTGCCAAAATAAAAATAAATGAAGTCTTGATTACGTGTTATCATAAGTGCCTTCTTTGTTTCCATTAAGATCTTTGGTAGATGGCATTCTAAGAGTTTGAGGCGGTGGTTAGGGTATCAGGCTATATAAACTAGGAGAATGTGACTCCTGCTTTTGGCACAAAGCTAGCTTGGTGACTGGGCCAGTCACTGTCTTTCAGCCCTAGGAAGAAGGCAATGGCAAACCAATTTTGAGAAAATTTGCCAAGAAAACTGCAGGGACTTGTCAAGGCAGTCTTCAAGAATCAAGTAGGATTAAATGGAAGAAAAAATTAGATGACTTTGATGTTGAGAAGATCCTCTATTTAGTGATGATGTCTCTTTATAGAAGCTTTCTCCAAGGGAGACTTTTTTATTTAGCATCACAAAAACATCTTTTTGTTTCTCATAAATTTTGAACCTACTTTGTTTTAATTGATATCATATTACTTTGAAATCTAGCTTGCATTTATTTTAATGCTTCATTGGTGATTGTCATTTAACGTATTTTACTGTATAAAATTAAATTGCCTTTGAAACATGATTGAAGGATATGCAAAAATATTAATCCCAATCTTTATTAGGTAACAATATGAACTTGATTATAAAGCTTGCCTTAGAAATTTCTGGGATAATTAAATAAGTTTAGCTGTTATGAAGAAGGAGGCATAGATATCAATTTTCATAATGAATCACTGATTTATTTTCAGAGCATTTTATTTCAAAAGTAATGCTGGTAATTACTTTCTAGTAATTATTAAAGATCTGCCACTTTAGTTCATTCAGGTTAACTTAAGTGTTCAGAACATTAAAGCATAGTAGTTAGAATACTTTGATTTAATAGAAATTCAGTATTTTTTCCTTTATCTTTATCTTTCCTTAATGTGGTAAATTGTTGTATCAGTTATGTATCAGTACAGATACAGCCATTTGATTTATTGTCATTTTCTAAACTGTCTCATGCATGAATAAATAGAATAATTCATCATGCAGCAGGTGTATAATGTTCCTTTCCTTTGCTGGTAATTAATTTAACTATCCCCAGAGTGGGGAAGTTCTCAGAAATATGTAATTTGGATTATTTTATTGTCAGATGGCCTTGTTGAGAAGATGTCACAGTCATTCTACAACTGCAAAATTTTGTTAGCGATATAATCATATGCCTTGATTTGGGAACAGATATTAAGTTCTAGTTCTATATCAGTTTCCTGAAACCAGATGCCCTAATAAGTCTATTCATAATTGGTCAATATGTTGGTAAAATCTAGAATATTTCATATAACTTTTAAAATATATGCTTTTGGAAGTAGGCATGTCACTATTGGTGGTTTAAATAAGTTACTTACTAGTTTTTAGGAAACAATACCTTCAATCTTGCATGCTTAGGTCTTATGCCAGTGACTTACAGAAAAAAGCATATTGCAAAAAAAAAATAATCTTTTAACTCTTGCGTTATGTGATAGATAAAACATTAAATGAATTGGCTTGGCAGTCAGTTGACTTTCTTAGTGGATTATTGCAGTAAGCTCAGATCAGCTTTCCGTTTCTAATGTCTACATCATAGTGAGCTGAACAATGCCGGGTGGAAGATCCGGATATTTTTTCATGGCATTTTAAAATTCTAGCATGGTTAGGGGCAGGAAGAAAAAAAATTGCATCTTGACCCAGGGAATGCTATTTCCCTACGCTGTTTTATGCAGTCATCATCCTGGTTCCTCCTGCATCTGGTCTGCTCAAGTGAAGCAAGATGGATAACAATGAGGATGACAAGGTTTCTAAACAGTATTATGGCAGGCCATCTGAGGAGTTCCATATCTGGATGGATTTGCCACAAACCTACAGAGTCATCTTTCTTCATTAAAACTGGTGGTTCTCCTAAGAATTTTAAGAACAGCTTTAGGGCTCTTTGATTTTTGCAATGCTTTTATTTTGGCTTTATTGCTGTATTGTTTTATTTCCTCTGCTAGTTGTCTGGCTATATTCTGCTTTGTTTCTGTTTAATGTCATTTAGAGGATCTAAAACAAAGTAATGAACATACTAGATTTTATATTTCTAAAATTGGGAATGCAGCTTCCTTTTTTGGCATTGCAGCTTGGGCACCCCTGATTTATTTTTATTTTTTAACACACACGCACACACCCCCACACACCCCAAGGATAAAACAAGGATAAATTAAGATTAAATTAAGGTTCATGACAACATCTAAGTTCCATTTCAAGACTCTTATAACCTCAGTTAATTTTGTAATGGATTGACATGATTTATAAAAATCCGCCATTACAGATAGTCCTCGATTTACAACAGTTCATTTAGTGACCATTCAAAGTTACAACAGCACTGAAAAAGTGACTTATGACCATTTTTCATAGTTACAACCTTGTAGCCTCCCCTTGATCATGTGATCAGAATTCAGTTGCTTGGCAACTGGTTCATATTTATGATGATTCCAGTGTCCTGAAGTCATATGATCCCCTTTTGCAACCTTCTGACAAGCAAAGTCAACGGGGGAGCCAGATTCACTTAACAACCAGGTTATTAACTTATCAACTACAGTGATTCACTTAACAACTGTGGCAAGAAAGGTCGTAAAATGGGACAAAGTTCATTTAACAAATGCCTCACTTAACAGCAGAAAGTTTGGGCTCAATTGTAGTTGTAATCTTTATTTATAAGATATAACTTATGGCTTATAAATACTGTCTGTATTTATAAGCTATAACATGGTTTAGTATTATGTGTGAACTAGGCTACTTTGACTTGTTTAACGTGATTAAAAGAAGATTATTTTAGATTAGTTCAGTTTAGGTATCATGCTGCAATCTACTGATTACATTGGATGGATTCATACAACACTTAAGTTGAAACAACCTGTAATGTTTAAACCTAGTGACTGAAATCAGGCTTAGACAACTCTTGTACATGACAACATGCAAGTGAAGACCAAATTGAAAAAGACTGGGACTAGGAAATAGCAAATGCAGCTGATGTATCACTGTTGTAAAAAAACCTGTCCCATCATACTGTCATGGAGTAGCTGAATCAATTTCATGAATTTCTTCAGGCATCCATGTCTTAGATCCAGAGACACTTCCTCTTGACAGTATCAAATGTTTTTGTTAGGTCAGTGAAAACAGGATATAAAAGCTTATTCTATTCCATGCATATCTCTTGGACTTGGCTCATGACAAATACCATTTCTTCAGGACTCTGTTCTGTCCAAAAACCACACTATACATCGGTAAGGTTCCTTTCTGCCCTTTTGCTTTATTTGAGCACATCTGCAAGATTGTTTTCCTGATCTCAACAGAAGAGGGAGGCAGTCTAGGGTATCTAGGTTTCTAAGTTGGAAGTGTTCAGCCCACTAGTTTTTTAGTTTTTCCTGGTCTTTGATTAGGTTCAACCCATAAGGGGGAACATCCTGATTTAGAAGGACTATAAACTGACTTAATGGCCCTGAAGAACTCTGGTAGCATGCGTTTTTGCATAGCAGTTCACCTGCTCAGCCTTCCTTTGCCACCGCTTGTCCTGCAATTCTGTCTGAAGTATGGACTGCAGGTGGCGCAGTGGTTAGAATGCAATATTGCAGGCTAACTCTGCATTCCCACTGCCAGGAGTTCGATCCTGACCGGCTCAAGATTGACTCAGCCTATTTCAGAACAGGTTCCTGCAAGCAGTAACTTGCTGGAGAGTTTTTCATTAGATACATGTAGGAAATGTTGGACTTGGTTTGGAGCTTGTAGTCTTCCAATGTTGAATGACTTTCTGGCAGTTCTTACTTGCTTACAGTGTAAAGGGGCTTAGATGCTTTCTGGTGTGTGGCTGCTGCAGCTACTTGTAATTGCCACAGGTGAAAGCTGAACACCAGGTGGGGATCAAAGGTGAACGAGCAGTCCTAAGAAGGACATGGCAGGCCCTTCCACCAAAGATGCTACTCCTCCCTGAGCATCTTATATACCTCATCTTTTACCTATGGAGTAATGAAAGAGTTGCCAAGTTTACTAGTGGCTCCTTCATAGTTAAAACTAGATGCTCATAGTCTCACTCTCTGAGTTAGAGTTATGTTAAAAGCAACAATTGAACTCTTTTTTGGTACCACATTGCATACATACTGTATATAGATTTTCATGATTAATACTTGACTGCTAAAGCTGAAAGAGGCTTCGGATGATATTGCTGTCACAGCAAGATTTTATGCACAATGCATCACATATTTGAGGTTGTCTGGGTAGCATAATGCAGTCTCATGAGGGGACTTAAACTAGTTTAAATTACAATTAGGCATCAATTAAGCAAAAATTTCTTGTAGGAAAGCAAGGCTTACTAGAATTTGAAGCTGATATATTACAGACATAAAGTGCTATTGATATCAGATAATCTGATTATTCTTTCAGGCTGCAATGCATTACAATGCAATGTAAGCCTCCCAGAGTCACCTTTTAGGGGAAATGGGTGCATAAAAAATTAATAAATAAAATAAATAATAAATGGCTGTTAGATATCTATTTTTAATCTTCATTTAGAAATCTGAAATATGGAATAAATGGCCTAGAAACACTAAGTGACAAATTTATAATAGGCATAGCCTAACCATACCCACCAATCAACAAACAACACAATGCCCAACAGACTGGAAAAAGTCAGCCTGCACATTAATACCAGAGAAAGGAGATTTAATATATTATTATTATTCCTGAGAATACCATAGATAGTCAGGAAAATAAAACAAATGGATTGTGAAAGAAATCAATCCAGAGTCCTTGGTCAAGGGACAAATGTCCAGCTCAAACTCATATTTTGGAAACATTATGCAAAGGTATAACTCCCTTGTGACTTCCATAATGCTAAAAAAGGTGAAAGAAAAAGGATGACCAGTAATAAGGTGGGTGCACTTGATTACAATATCAGTGAACGCACCATTGAAAAGCCTCTTGAATCAAAGTGTTTATGGAACATATTTAATTAATATTAATTTACAGTTGCCATTGGATTTTTTTAAAGCTAATGTAGCTTTTGCATCAAAATGATGCAAAATCAGCTTCCATAATTTTTTTAACATACTTTTATGTTGAATATGTTCAAGTATACTTTTAAAATCATTCTATTTGATATAGTATTAAATTGATACTGCAGCTGCTGGGCTTTCAAGCAGAATTCGAGCTTTTCTGAAATCTGACTGTAATTTTTAACACGGCTCCCATGAAATAATTAGCAAAAATATGGACATTGCATAACTACATTCTAATAGTACTTTAAAAAAAAACCAATCATGTTGGTTTTCTACTACTATATCTAAGCTACCAGTATAGCCTTTGCAGGTAGCATTAATTTGGTATAGAAAAATGGTGTAGCCTTTAAAATAGGTGTTTTAAACATGTTTAATGCAGCAACATTTGTACAGCTCTATAAAATTTCCAGACAGAGAACTTAAATTATTCATGTATCAATCATGCCCTGGTCACATAATGGCCCTTTGAGAAATCAGCGTTGTAAGTCTTCAATCAGTTGATAGCGTGACAGTTTAGCAATTAGTGCCTGTGTAAAGTCAATAGAAAAAACACAGCAATAAAATTGCCTCAGATGTGACAGAAAGTGTGGCATTGTGCATGTATTTTGTTGGGCATTCTTGTATAAATACTTAAAATGCATACAGAAACATGCCCATCTCTTTGGGTTTTTACTGTTTTGCTCATGTTTTTTGTCATTATCAAGCCAAACTAGATACAAGATCTGTCTATTTAATGCTGGATCCTAGCCAACAGCATAGAGATGGATGAGGTTTAAAAGCAAAGGGTATATCTGAATCTCTATTTTCTCTCCAAGTGCTTCCTTGCATTTGGAGAGTCCCTCACTGAGGGAGATGGGCAGTTTAGAAATATGAAAAACAAACAATAAAAAGAATCGAAAGCCACTGGAGAAGGAACCCATAGCAAGTTTGAGAAGAAAGACTCTGTTATTGGTTATTTGCTGGTGTCAGACCTGCCCCAATCCAGTTCCTTAGGAAAGAAAGGCCCTTGACTTCATGTTTAAAGCAAAGGGTTCTTTTACTAAAGGAGTGGGTTGCGGTAATGTCAAGCCAGTTCTGAAATCTCCCACCCTCACTAGATTAAAAAAAAAGGTGTGGATTTGCCCACAGCTCCCCCTCCCATGACCAGTCTGTTTCCAGCCAACCAGAGCTCACCAAGATGTTTTGAGAACTCTGAGATGTTTGGTGGTAATCCGCATATTTCTCAGGGTGCCTGGCCGTGGGATGCTGGTACAAAGAGGATCGGGATGCTCTGGTCCTTATCACCTGTCATTCCCCCTCCTGATTTCCTATCATGTACACACAAGCTTTATTGCCCTGTCACTCTTCACACCTTCTTCCCCCTTCCAGCTTTTGATGCAGAATGCTTGTGAGGTGCCAAGCCAAACCAGGCAGAGCTGACAGCTGGTGTTTTTAAGATTGGATCCTTCTGCATGTGAACGTTGATTCTGTGTGAATTTATATATTTATTCATTTATATCCTGCCTTAACTACCATGTTTCCCAAAAATAAGACCCTGCCTTATATTTTTTGAACCCAAAGATAAGTGCTTGGCCTTATTTTTGGGGAGGTCTTATTATTTTCGGGCACGTGGAGCAAGACGGGGCTCCTCTTGCCATCTTACCTGATTTCCAGCTCTGTCTCCCTAACCCTAAAGAGAGGAAATATTTTTGAGGAGGGCTTATTTTCAGGGGGCCCCCTTATTTTGGGGGAGGGCTTATTTTAGTGTGTGCACTCAAAAGCCTGATTGGGCTTATTACTTGGGGAAGTCTTATTTTCAGGGAAACAGAGTATTCTTATAAACAACTCAAGGTAGGGAACTCCTTCCTCCTCCCATTTTCCCCACAATAACAACCCTGTGAGATGGTTGGGCTGAGAGAGAGAGTGACTGGCAGCATGAGAGAACGCAGTTAAGGTTGCTAGTTTCTGGGTAAGATCTGTTTAACCTGTAGATAATTTAAGCTGATATTTTGTACTTTAAATTTTATATAGTATGCCTTATTTTAAATGTGATGCTTCTGACATGAATTAACAAAACGAACTGGCCCAAAATCACTCAGCTGGCTTTCATGCCTGAGGTGGGAGTAGAATTCACTGTCTCTTCGTTTCTAGCCTGGTACATTACTGTTTGTTAAAAGCAGTGTAGTACTTTAGAAATCAATGGTATAGAAGGGGACAAGAAGTTCAATTGAATAATATCAATTAAATCAATTAAAAAATTCAGCAACACAATCTAGGGCACTTCCAGATTTCTGCTATTGCTGCTCCCATATTTCTTGAAACAGTTGGAAAGATCTTTCCCTCTTCTCTCAGCTGCGACTTTATTTTATGCTCAGTACACATGAGTGAAAAAAAATCTGAATTATTATGAAGAAGAGCTGTATAACTATCAAACTCTTTGAAAGGCCAGTTAAGTTATCTAAAATTGAGGATCTGAGTGAGAGAAAAGTTTTTGCACATGTGAAAATAGATTGCATTCAAGAGTTTCAAAGGAAAATAAATAAAAACAGATTTACCATTGCTTTAAGTGTATCAGAGCTGTACCATAAAGCGTTGTTTCTTACATTTTTTGCTGTCGGGAGTCCTTCCTACTGTTAAAAAATATAATTAACTTTTTTTTTAAAAAAGCTGTTTGTATGGGTTATGTTTATCAATGTATAACATTAAAAATTAAAATTGATACATTCATGAAATATTTATTGAATCATATAAAATAACAATATCCCATTGGATATTAACATAAAATATTAATAAAACATTGTGAAGAGTGTCCTTGTTTTAAATTTTTGCAAATGTGTTAAATATCTGGCAAAAGAATTTTGATTTTGATGACCTATGAGAGGATGTTATGGGATTGGCAGGGATCCTAGGACCACACTTTTAAGAAACACTGCTATAGAGAGCCAGTTTGACCTAGTGGTTAAGGCATTGAGCTAGAAAACAGGAGATTGTGAGTTCTAGACTAGTCCATCCTTAGGTATGAAAGCCAGCTGGGTGACTTTTAACCAGTCACTCTCTCTAAGCCCAACCTATTTTACTGGGTGGTTGTTGTAAGGGAAAAAGTAAGAAGGCATGTTGGATATATTTGCTGCCTTGAGTTATTTGTAAAATAATAAAAGGCAGGATACAAATAAATAAAATATTATTTTAATTTGAACTTTTAAAAAAGAAATTAATTGATGATTACTACAGGTTTCTATAGGTTAGTGCCAGGTTGCCCAGACAAAACATTCTGTATTGCTTCACAGCTGTTTCATATTTCCTAGGTGTAATTTAAAAAATACAAAGAGATATTCTGCAAAAGCCTCCTTAGTTTTGATTAGTGCATGCCAGAGGATATGTCACAGCTTGCTAAAGCTTAGGATAAATTGTATTGAAGGAAACAAGTTCTAGGTCCGTGATGGCGAACCTATGGCACGGGTGCCACAGGTGGCACGCAGAGCCATATCGGTGGGCACGTGAGCTCAGCTCCGGCACTCATGCGTGTGCCAGCCAGCTGATTTTCGGGCCTTCTGGGCCCACCAGAAGTC
>JANHZT010009500.1:35973-48034 GCA_032468215.1 Stegonotus admiraltiensis | reverse complement strand
CAGTAATCCATATTTATACATTTTCTCTTTCTTATCTTAATATATCTTTTATACATATATTTCTAGTGTATCATATACATATATATATATATATATATATATATATATACACACACACACATACACATATACACCGTTATAATATATTCTATTAATCTAAATATTTTATTTACATTTAACATAAAAAGGTACCTAATTTCCTTTCTACAATTTTTATATCTTCCCATTTATTACCATATCCCTCCACCTAATTTAACCATTGTTTAGATTTCCTTTGTCCCCAACTTTTTCCCTCTTCTCCTCCAACCATTTGTACCATTTCTCCCAGACTAAGTAATATTCTGTTTCATCTTTATCTGAACCTCCTTTGTGAGCTTATCCATTTCCTCACACTCCATAATTTTTCTAATCACATTGTCTTCTAATGGTATGTCATTGTTTTTCCAGTTTTGGGCAAAAACTATTCGCGCTGCTGTAATTATGTGAATGATTAAGTATCTTATTTCTTTTATGTCTCGGTAATTATTCCCAGTAGGAAAGTTTCTGGCCTCATTTCTATTTTTTGATTTATAATTTCTTCTATTTGTGTTTTAATTATTTGCCAAAATTGTTTTGCCTTATGGCAGGACCACCACTTAAAACCAATCATTTAGTGACTGTTCAAAGTTACAATGGCACTGGAAAAAATGAGTTATAACCTTTTTTTACATGATAGTTGCACATGATCAAAATTCAGGTGCTTGGAAACTGAATAACAGAATAACAGAGTTGGAAAGCATTCTAACTTGGAAGTCTTCTAGCCCAACTCCCTGCTCAGGCAGGAAACCCTATACTATTTCAGACAAATGATTGTCCAATCTCTTATTAAAAACTTCTGGAGGCAAGTTGTTCCACTGATTAATTGTTCTAATTGTCAGGACATTTCTCCTTCGTTTTAGGTTGCTCCTGTCCTTGATTAGTTTCCATCCATTGCTTCTTGTCCTGCCTTCTGGTGCTTTGCAGAATAGGTTGACTTCCTCTTTTTTATGGCAAAAAGATATTGAAACACTACTACCATGTTACCTCATGTCACTGGCTAGTATTTATGATGGTTGCAGTCTCCCAGGGTGATGTGATCACTTTTTGCAACCTGCTGACAAGCAAAGCCTCAATGGGGAAGCCAGATTCACTTAACAACCATGGTGCTAACTGAACAACTGTAGTGATTCACTTAACAACCGCAGCAAGAAAGTTGTAAAATGGGGCAAAATTCACTTAATAACTGTCTTACGTAGCAATGGAAATTTTGGGCTCAATTGTGATAGTAAGTCGAGGTCTACCTGTATTAACAGGTAAATAGGTTGAGGAAGGAATGGGAGAGAAGAACACTCCTAAATCTTAGACTTTTATTCCAGTGAAACTTCTCTAAAGCTTCTTCCAGCCATTTTCTTTTATTCCAGCCATTTCTTTCAAAATGCATTTTGTCAGCTTCCAATTTTGAGTCAAGTTGTTCATTGTATGTCTAATGTAGTCCAGTATTCTAAGAATATTGAATCACGGTTTGAAACCCTCAGATTAAAATGTTTGATTTGACATGATGACTTGCGTGTTTTCAAAGCTTCTAGGCAGTAGACCGTATCTCTGCAATTAAAGCCCATTAGAAGAGGCTTGCAAAACAAACTTACTTCTAAAATCTTATTTTTTTTAAAGAGTTCAGGTTTGTCTGTCACATGTATGCTACTTTCATATGTAAAGCAAGCTTGATCAGATTTGACAAGGACACATGAAGAGGATTTGATTCAAGTTTGTGATCAGAGATTCAATGGCAAGCCAATTTGATTTGAACCATTTTTAAATTCAAGATTCTATTTAAAAAGATTGGTCTGTTTGGGCTTTAATGGGAAAATTAAAAAATGCCTGAAACTGTCTCCCTTTTGGGCAAAGTTTAGACAACTTTAAAATTTCAGTGGGATACCTTTAGGAGTTTTACCACAAGACATTCTTGAAGTCTGCCTGCCCCTTTAGCAGGGATGAGAAAAGGATAACAAAACAAGTCTCTAGGTTGTATGGGTAGTAGTTGTTAGACAGCAGAATTATACAACAATGCCACAGAAATAGGCAAGTCATATAAAAGTACTTTGGGCAAGAAAATAGCCATTCCATACCTCCAAAAGCAGTAAAAATTTTGGACAGTGCCTATAAATGTTAGCCTGGCATCCATCCATTCACTTCAATTTTCCTCAGTCGTGTAGGATTAAACAATTAGATTTGACTAAATCAGTAATTGTTTGCAATACAGGCAGCATCTGCATATGGCATACAATTTTAATATGCTTGGATCCTGCTTTCATTCCCATAGGGAACAAAACAAATCCTATATGTATTTCATCTACTACAGCAAAGGAGGACACATTTATTCAGTAAAAGACATTTTGATATGATTATTTATGCATGACATTTACAGGACTTATTTGGCTGTCTATCTCACATGATGACTTCATAAAAATATAGCTAAAAAGAAAAGTACCCTCCTCTTGAAGGCATTCAAGAGGACCCCTCTAACAAATGTCCCTCTATGTCGAGACAGAAATTTAGCAAATGTGACAGCTTGAGGAAAGGATTGGTGGAGTGCTAAGAATACAAGAATGAAGATCAGTGGGCAGGAGTCTACAGTTGTGACATTTTGTGCAAGTGGAGTGCTTACCTGACTGTCTGAAATTCATATATTCATTATTATATGAATTGTCCTAAAATTTATGGAAAAGCATTTGGGAATAAAATATGATTAAAATGGTCCATCTTGGTTTTTAAAAAATACAATTTTGATCATACTCTTTAGTACCAAGTAAAAAGTTCAGAAAATCATCTAATGAATATACTTGTTTATTTAAGTTTCTGTGTCATTTGAATAAATCAGACTCTGAGAAGTATACAATTTTTATATTTTATAATAATTGTTACAATAATTAATATTAAAATAATGTAAATATACATTCTTTACATGTATAAAGATCCATAAAACAATTCAGTCTAAAGTCATATTCCCACTTCTAACTAAATATATAAGTGTTATTTCCCTCAAAACAATCATAGCTGTTTTATATTGAAGGGCCCTTCAGAAGGGTCAGCTCTTCACTGTTCCATGAAATATTAAGCGGGAAGGAGCCATCGTTATCTCTAGAGGCAGACTGTTCTAGAGCCATCACAAAGATTGTTTGCCATCATATTTCTGAGGTCAACATGCCTCTCAGAAGTGGGACTTGCAGCCCACTTTTTTTCAAAGACCTCACTGAAGTAGCAGATTCCACCATCAGTATGCAGTCTCAAAAGATACTCCGATCATGAGCCACATAGGATTTTAAAGATAACAATCGGCACCTTGATTGTCCCCCACAAGCCAACCAGCAATCAATTTAGTTCCTACACTAGATGTATCATTTAGGCAAATCTGGCTTGCTCATTTTGAACCAGTTATAAGTTCTTAATGATCTTTTAGGGCAGTATCATATAGAGTAAGTTGCAATAGTCCAAATGTGAAATGACAATAGGATTCTAAGTGTGAGGTGACCAGCACCTATTCCAAGAACTAGTGCACAAAATGGACTTGTGCAAAGGTCCTCCTGGCCATAGCCTCTACTTACTTTTCCTGTGACTCCAAGAGAATCCCAAAATATGACTGAGCATTGGTGATAGAGCATAATCTTATCAAAAGCAAAAGACGGGCTGCCTCCATAACTAGTCATTTCTAAACCTATGGCTACTGTATCTTGTTAGGATTTAGTCAAGCAGAGATAATTGAAAAAATGTTCTCAGTATCTTTGAGAACTTCTGAGGACTTGCATTAGTCGTTGAAGACTGGAAGAAGATGCTTCCTGGGAAACTACTTGTGAGAAGGATCTGAGTGTCTTTGTCCACTGGAAGTTAAACTAACTCAACAATGTGATGCAACTGTTTAAAAAAGAAATGCGATCTTGGAGTGTGCTAACAAGAACATAAGAGTCTAGATCATGGGAAGTAATTATTCGACTCTACACATATCAGACCCCTGCGGATATACTGTGTCCACCCTAATCCAAAAAAGGACAGTGACAAATTGTTGTAGGTTCAGAGAAAAGTTAGCAAGATGATGAAGTGCCTAGAAATCAAATTTTACAAGGAATGTTTTAAAAATGTTGGTATAGTAAGCCTAAAAAAGAGAAGATCATTTTGGGGAGATATTGAAAAGTTAAATATAAAAAAGAGAGTGGATTTATTTTATATAGCTTGAGAGCAGGACCAGAACTAGTAGGTTAAAATTACAAGAGAGTGAGGAAGGGGGTTCATGATAGGTATCAAGAAAAACTTACTATATGAACTGCCACCCAGTGGAAAGTGTGCCACCAGGAGTGGTGAGTTATCTTTCATTAAAGGTCTTCAGAGAGAGACTAGATGAAAGACTAGGGTGTGAAAGAGCCAAGTTTGCCTACCACTGGACTAGATGACTTCTAAAATTTATTTTTTGATTCTATGATTTCAATCTCCTGTAATTAGTATTATCTCTTTTTGTGTTGTATTGACACAGTTTTGCAAGTCCATAGAACAGTTCATCTTTTGATTATTTGAGATTTGTTTGGGACATTTTTATTTGTTTTGTGTCTTTAAGTCAATGTTGAATCCTAGCAATTGTCTGGACTAGTACTTGAGATTTTCTTGGCAAGATTTTAAAAGTGGTTTGCCATTGTCCCCTTCCTAGGCTGACAGGTAGTGACTGACCCCAAGTTGGCTTTGGGTCTAAGGTGTGAATGCACCTGGTTTCTAAGTGGTTAATGCATCTGGTTTCGAACCTGATGCATTAACCACTACATCAAACTGGCTCTCAAATGGCATGGATTTGGATCATCATGATATTGATAGACTTGCTTTGAATTTTCAATGTAGATCCCACTTGTAGAAGACTTTAGAGATTTTTATAATTAAAGTTTCAGTATTCACCACCTTACAACATTTAAGTGTCCCAGTGCAAAGACTGAGAATTAAACATTAAAGACTGAATGTAGGCTGAAAGTTACTACTTCACAATTTGGTCATATTCAAACACGAGTTTCTTCTCCCTTCGTGAAAACAGCACTTGCCATTTATTGTGCAGGAGCATTAGACAGTTCAGAAATAGTAGGTTCTCTGCCACTTAAATGTGATTTTATGATCCACTGTTTATAAATCAGTCTTTTAAATGAAGCTGCAATTCTTGATCTAGGCACCATGGCGACTTATATGAAACGATTATTAGGATTTTTTTTTCATCCAACAAAGGGATACCACAAGTGCTGCTCTTGTTTGATCTTTATTGTATAGTTTCCATGGCAACCCTCTGGCAAATACATCTCAGTACACCTAGGAAAGTATTGAGATATATTTACTAAGAAGACACAATGTATGGTAAGATTAATACATTTCATAATAACATGTCAATAAGTGCGTAATGTAGAATAAAAATGATCTCTCTTCCCAATGTGCATGGAACTGAAAGTATTAAAAAATATATTCGTGTCCTTTTGTCTTTCTGTTTGATCAGGGAATTTTTGTCTTTACTTTTGTTGAAAGGTTATCACTGATTTTCCCTAAAATTTAAATATCGTAGCAGAAAGCTTGGAATGATGATGAAGTAGCCAAAAATAGCATCATTGTATATAAAAGGAAAATATCTGTAGGCTAAACACACAAACACAGAGAGAAACAACATAGAGGGCAACTCCCTCCTTAGAGATACCCTTGTGAGAATTAAGCATGGTTGCAAAATACAGTCTATTGGAAGAAAAGTAATTATTGATGCTAGCAAGGCTTCCTACTGATATTTAATATTTTCTGATCAAAAATAGAATATTATTTTATACTATTGCCTTTGTTCTTGCAATCACATCTTGCCTTTCTCTATATTTCTCTCTATCTCTATTTCTATCCACTTAAATATAAATATTCATAGGTTTTGTTTTCCATTTTTTTCAATAGAAGATACATTTTAAGAATAATAATAATTTAGTAAAAATATTTAAAATAATTTTATTCTGCTTTTGTACCTAAAAAGCCTTAATGAAAAACAATACATTTATGGCACAACAGATAAATGAACATTGCTATTATATAATTTAATTTTGTTATCAATTAAACCAACTTTAATTTTTGCCTTGGCTCCACTTTCTATTTATCCCAGTTGCATATTTAGCCGACTTGTGCTGAAAGCCAAAATTGTACATCCCTACCATATGGAGTCTTCCTTGCAACTAGAATCTGTGACAGTTTATGAAAAAATAGAATGTAAAATCTGCTTACAAAACCTTTTTTTTTTCTCCTTTCCATTTTTTCTCCTTTTTGGGTCACTTTAGCAAGTCTAGCAAACCATGGAATATCCATGAGTGCTCTCTAACCATTGTTAGAAACAAATGCAGCCTTTTTTGAGGTTTATAAGGAAAAGAAAACGTAATTTGCATTTTTGAGACAAAAACAAATCTTTCATCAGTTCTACCTGGTAGAAATCAACTGGAAAGCCAGCTTGCTCTAAATGGTTAAGGCACCAGGCTAGAAAACAGGAGATGGCGAGTTTTAATCCTACCTTAGGCAAGAAAGCTGGCTGGGTGACTTTGGGCCAGTCACTCAATTTCAGCCCAATCTTCCTTGTTGTTGTTGTTATGGGGAAAATAGAAGGCAGAAGAAGGATTAGGTATATTCTTTGCCTTGAATTATTTATAAAAATATAAGTAGTCCTTGACATATAACTGTAATGGAGCCTGCTCATTAGAGTTGGATGTAGCAAGAGTCATTATGTGAAGTAGCTCACTAACTTCCCATCCCAGTAAGAAGAGGAGGGTTACTTCAGGTTACTCCTTAGAGGCCTAGTACAGGCCCACGTCCACCTACCCTGGCCCTCCCGAGGCCTCCCCCACCCCACAAGTTGCCCCATGCTCTACTTCCCACTCCTTGGGTCCCAAGAGGCCTTTTTCTCACCCCCAGGGAGTCCTTCCAGGCCTTGGGCCTCATTCCTCCGCCCCCAGACCGAACACCTTCCTCCTCTTTGACCTTTTGAAGAAGTCCAAGGCTTTCCAGAGGGCTGGAATGGATTGCTTCATTGCATAGTCTCATGGCATGATTCTGGAAGCAGTCGTCATGTTTCCAGCAGCTGAATTTCATTTTGGTACAGCCACCACTTGCCAAATTGTGCCATGCGGCCAGGTAATAAAGCAATCCATTTTGCTGCTTTAATGTGATTTGCACAGTGCTGCAGAAGATTTCTGCAGCATTCAGAAGCTTCTGCACCGCTATGCAGACCTTGTTAAGGCAGCAACATGAAGCTTTTTGTCTGGCCTGCCCTTCTTCACCAATATGAAGTCTGGAAAGCTTCAAAAGGTAAGTGCAGTGGGTTCTGGATGGGTGGGTTCTGGATGCATGGGATGTGGGGAGGGCACTGCAGCAATCCTGTGATCAGTCATAAAGGTGAATGACCACAGGTGCTGCAGCCATTTTAATTTTGAAACAGGGTCATTTATCTTTTTTGGCATCTATTGTAACTTTGAATGTTCGTTAAGCAAACTGTTGTATCTCAAGGACTATCTGTATTAAAGACGGGGTAGAAATAAATACATCAGTCAATATATATTAGATTAACCTAACTTCCAAGGCAATCTTTTGTAAAACTCTAAAGTTAAATCTTCAGGTGCTCCAGGAACTTTGTTTTTTTAGCCCCAGAATTCGTAAGTCTTCCCTCCCTTGTGGTTATTAAATAGTTGTTAAGCAAATTTGGCTTCCATAATTGACTTTGCTAGTCAGAAGCTAACTGGGAAGGTTGCAAATAGTGATCACATGACCACAAGATGCTGCAACAATTGCAATCCAAGCACTTTGCCCCTTGTTTGTAAGGGGTGGTATGATGGTTGTAATTTCACTTTTTGCAAGACCATTGTAACTTCAAACTGTCATTAAACAAACAATCATAAGTTAAGGACTATCTTTATATTGATTTGATGCTGTATGATATTCAAAGTCGATGCATTGATGCAAATAAACAGTAGGGCTAACAAAGGCATATTTACATGTAAGAATTTAAAGAAATATACGTCATAGACGTATATATATAAAATTTATATATTATTTAAATATAAAATGTTAATACATTTATTTTAAATAAAAATGATTTTTCTCATTATGGCAGTGTTTAAATGTTAATCCTCTGGTTGTAATTCAGCACTGCTGTTCTAATTAAAATAGTCTAGTGAAGCAATGAACAATACGAGTCGATGGATTTGTTGCCCTGTTTAATGATTTTCAGAAGCAATATCAAGAAGATATGTGGCACCAGAGAGGAAAGGTCCTGAGGGATATGGCAGCAGATGGCTAGGATTATTTTA
Source organism: Stegonotus admiraltiensis (assembly GCA_032468215.1). Lineage (NCBI taxonomy): Eukaryota > Metazoa > Chordata > Lepidosauria > Squamata > Colubridae > Stegonotus > Stegonotus admiraltiensis. The sequence continues at coordinate 39,680 of JANHZT010009500.1, read as the reverse complement.
TTCATTTACCACTGTATTAAAGTACGTCTCATCATTTTTGGAAAGTGAATTAATTTTGAAAAGTAATAATTCACTCCTAGGGCTCTTGTACTGTTTCCAAGAGATTGTGGAGAGATCCTGTTGTCACTATATTCTCATCCCTGCATTGCACCCTTTGGCTGTTATCAAATCTTTGGATGAGAGGTGCCTTTAAACTCCCCAGAACTTCATGACCTTAGTCATACTTAGTCACAGTCTGTTCATTTTCCAAAGTGGAATAGAAAGAGGAGGACCAGTTTAATTTTGGTGTGTGTGTGTGTGAAATAACCTGTGAGATATTTGCAGAGAGAGTTAGGAAAAGCAAGCAGGTGTTGCAGTCAGCAGCTCTGATGCAGAAGTGTTAATAATAGTTCATTGAACACATTCTGGTGTGTGTGTGTGTGTGTGTGTGTGTGTGTGTGTGTTTGACAGCCTTTGTGCCAGAAACCTGAATTCTCTTTCTTTTTTATGTTCTCTTTTCTTCCTTTTCTTTGTTCAATCCTTGGTTTGCACTTCACAAAGCTGCAAATTGGTAATAATATTTTGATCACCAAACATGAAGGGGTTGTTGTAGCAGTATTTTTTTTTAATGCAATTAATGGAAAAATCAGAGTACCTTTGCATTAGACGGAATTAGTAGGAAAGCATAAATTTAGACAGCTGTCGGGTATGTGATTTGGCACAAAATGCTTCTCTCTCCCATTTTCCATAGCCTTCTGTTCTAAAGTGGCTAAAGCCCTGACATCTTCTTGTCTGGCTGGTAGAAAGGAAGTGATAGGGAACCAATTCTTTCTTCCCAGTTTTTGAGGCTTGGATCTGCTGCTCTCTACAGTGTCCAAGATCTCAGATCTGTTTTGCTGCAACTGCTATATCTGAATATGAATTATTTCTGTGTGTGTGAGTGTAGGGGCAGGTGTAGGCAAAGATCAATTTTCTTGCTTCCTCCAGAGGCACAGATGTGTTCTATTGAAATATTCATCTGAAAGACCATCTCTCTCCTCCCCCTTCTCCCATGCCTAAGGTCAAGTCTTTATCAAGCTAGCTTGGTTGTGTGTGGCACCACCTAGGAAGGTAGCAGAAAATGAGGTGTCTCACTTTCCAGGGAGATTGGGTGTTTCCTTTCAAACCGCTGCTAAAAATTATAGCATTCTCCTACTTAACGCTAGTTGTTTGTCTTAAAAGTTATTTTTGTTTTATATTATTAATCTTTATTCTTTTTTAGAAAAAATACAAATACAAAGATAACTCATGGGGGGGGGAAATCACACAGTACTAAATAATAATTAAGAAAGAATGCTAGCCCCGATTTAAAATTAAAACAAATGAAACAGAAAAAAAGCCTTCAAAGGCTAACAAAATGTAATCAGTTACTATAGTAAAAATCTAAGATAATGTTTTAAATGTCACTGCTTTACAAAAAATACTTGCAGTACTACATTATCATGAAAAACAAAAATTTAGAAAGAAGTCACCTAATAATACTTCTGTATCATTGTAAAATATCATAAAATCTAAGCCAAAGAAGAACATATTACGTCATAATTTGATTAGTTGAAAACACTGCCTTTTTCGGAAGGATAAATTACCCATTTTCAAACATCAATCTTTAGAGCAGCACAATTTTCCAATTTCGCAGTGTAATTCTTTTTGCCCCCTATCATGCCCACTACAACCATTATCAATGCCTCTTTAGAGAGGACATAATTCTTGCCCTAATGCTGGGCTGTTATTACTTTCAAAACCCTGTGTGATGCAGCACCAGGATTTATTGAGCAATACCAGAATTATCTGGTATTGCTTATCTGGTCCCAACTATCAAGAGAAGGCCTGATCCAGTGATTCCCACTTTATGGCATAAGTATGTCCTGGAGATACAGATTCATTCATTCAGTTTGTATAACAGCCTATTTAACAAGTGAGTCTGGATATCAACAGCTGTGACTCTGCTGGGGTTTTGTAAAGAAACCAAAGCAGGTTTTTTTTCCTAGCATACATTTGGGCTTTAAATTAGACAAAGTATTCTAAGGACACCTAGTGCTAGGACATTTGCTGGTAATTGTTTGTGATCGTTTTTCATTTTTATTTTATCTTTGTATCCTACCCAGATCTGCCAGAATGGGGCAGTTTATATATGTTATAAAACCAATCAGTCAATCTTAGCGAACTTTGATTCAGAACTATTCCATCTTTAAGTTTATTATTTGAATTATGTGGCAAAATGGCATAGAATGTTTCTCTTTTCTTTTTCAGGATGACTTTCTATACAGTGTTTCAATTTTAAGTGGAATCCTTTGTACTACTTTAGCAGTGATCAAATTTATGTTGGGGAATGTGCTTACAAGCAGAGCTTTGTTAACAGATGGTAAGTAGCAAACAGGTATGTCTTTCTTGATATTATTAAATCAAAGCCTAGTGAAGTAGAGGTAAGTGAAGGTTCTGTGTGATTGGATGAAATTACAGAGAGGAGACTTGGATAATGAATGTATAACAGATTTGGTTAACTTTTTTGAGTTCGCTGAGCCCTTTGGTCTCTAACCTGTTCGAAAAATTAATAAATTTAGAAGCAAACATTATGCACAGAAATAATCCAGGGATTACCTGATCCTATTGGTTGTTGCTCTGAAATTATGATCATGATTAAAGCTACTAACAGTTTGTCTAAATAAATAAATACAGGGAAAAATAAACTTTGAAGAGAAATAGTCAGATAAAATGTTTCAATGAGGCATTCAGTCAAATGAAAACAATGTACCAAAATTTATCGTAGGAACCGAAAATACTTTTCACACCCATCATTTGGCCAGAATGTAGACATTTTTTAAAAAAAACAAACAAACCCTAAGCATCTACATTTTATTAGATTCAGTAATAATTGTCTACCTGCATTTTGTCTGGAATTGCTGTTTCGTCTTTTGCTTGTTACTGTTTCTCAGACTTCAGGAATACTGTAACTTGTATCACTCTTAAATCATGTTAATGTGTGCAGTGATGGGATTGTCAGAAATCCATGTTTTACTATTTCAACTGATACAACACACTTATACACACACTATTCCTTAGCCAATAGCTAAACTAAGCTTCACTTTTAAAATTAAAATGCTTTTAAAATTGGACTTGGATAAAAAAGTCCTTGGCACAAATTTAAAAACTGGGTTCTTTACCTGCAAATTATAACTATATTTATGGTTTGGAACTGAATTATGTTTAGATAAGATGGCCTGTAACTTTTATAAATAAATAAATATAATTAGTAACAGCAGCAATAGAACAATTCTTCAAAAATAATACTGCAGCTATGATTTTATAAGGATCATGGAATTTTCTCCATGTTGCCAACATCAATTATTGTGTTTCTCAGCAACAGTGACTAATAGCTCTTACTGGGAATTTTAATTCTGGAGACATTATCTTTTTTCCTCTGCAAATTTTTGAAAAAAGCATCAACTGATGTATCTCTTGTGAAAAATAAAAAGATGTGTTTTCTCTGCATGACAAATTAAGGTAGAATCCTATTTTTACTCATCTGAGAGAAACAACCTTTGAACTCAGTGAGACTTACGTCTGAGGTTAACAGGGATAATTTTACTTTACTGTGTTTCTCAGGCATGTACTGTATTTTCCGGCGTATAAGACGACTGGGCGTATAAGACGACCCCCTACTTTTCCTGTTAAAATATAGGGTTTGGGCT
>JANHZT010009500.1:15933-31407 GCA_032468215.1 Stegonotus admiraltiensis | reverse complement strand
TTCTATTCTATTCTATTCTATTCTATTCTATTCTATTCTATTCTATTCTATTCTATTCTATTCTATTCTATTCATTTGATTGTGGGATGGGGGTGAATTGGGAGCATCTTGTAGGAATGGGATGGAGGTTTATTGGAAGATTTTAAATTGTTTTCATCAGATTTTAGTAATAATTTATGTCTGGAACTCTGCACTTTGATATGGCCCAAGTGCTAATCAATAAAGTAAACTAGAACATTGGAAGATGGGAGAAAGAAAACTGCTAAAAGAAAATCACACAAGAACAACCTTTGGGTTGTCAGTAGCCTTTCTGTCAATAATGAGTTCAATCAATTATTTTATAAACACTGGTGAAATTTCAAACCCTGCTAGCCTTTCCTTCTTGCCGTACCATGTTTCTGCTGTTGGGGCTGTGTGTTTTCTAACCCCCATCTACAGCCAGCATGAATGTGCTGTTTATTCGTTTTACAAAACTGAATAGACTTTCCTTGGCAGCAAGCTTCATTTTCCTCCTCTGCCATATTTGCATAGCTGTCATGTAGTCCCTGCAGGATCGGATCTACTGCAGAGTTAGTGAAGTTACAGCTCCAGCTGCTAGAAAACAGATGGTCGGTATGAATTCAAACGCAGTCCACAGAATTTGACACTGCCCTGCCTTAAAGACCCAGAACTCAACTCTAGTGCAGCAGCACTGATGGAATAAATTGTTTTGTCTTATGTTGGGGTGCAACTGCCTATTTAAAAAACAAGACTTCCAATTCCATAGCCTTGCATGGATGGCGGTATTAAGACAGCAGTTGCAAAGGATGAGGACAGTTAAAGGGTTAATAGGAAACTCAGTGTGTGAATTGAGACAACAAAGATTTATGATATGTTGGATTAGGTTTCTGAGCTGTAAAAAGCCCCCTCTGAAGTGGGCTTTGGTTAGTCACAGGCTACATTTTAAAGCTTTGGGGAGTTGTAATTCTGCTAGCGGGCACCGGGGTCCTGAGCTGAGGCATAACAGTGTACAAATCTTGCATCCATTGACATGGGCTATTTCTTGACTTCCTTGTTTTTGCTAGGAGGGCCTAATTTTAATTTATTTCATTGTAGGTTTCAATTCTCTGGTAGGAGGAATTATGGGCTTTTCCATCCTCCTGAGTGCAGAAGTTTTTAAGCACAATGCTTCTGTTTGGTACCTGGATGGAAGTATAGGAGTTCTGATTGGACTTACAATATTTGCCTATGGTGCCAAGTGAGTGAAACCTTTTTTTTTTTAAAAAAGAAATCATTTTACATTTGCGTTTGAATGTTGCTCCATGATTGTGGCAAGAAGGAGTCTCTCCCATGTGCCATTTATTCAATGCTGCATGTGTATATATATACACACACACATATATATAATTAAATATATATATATATTTAATTACTGTGCCTTTATTATATTCTTACCAAAAAACTATATTGATTGAAATGTAATGTCCTATTACCAATAGAAAAGAATATTTGTAGCTCAGGGATGAATTGTGGGAGCCTCTCTGAAGCTTGGTGGTTTTCTTTGCAGACGATTCATTACCCAGCAAGGTAACATCATCAGAGATGCTGTTGCCGAACAGGATAAATGGCAGAAATTGTGGGATAGGAATTATAAATTAACGATGTCAACTGCATATAAAGAAATTTTATATAAAATACTTTATAGATGGCATTTTTCACCAACAAGGTTGGCAAAGATGTTTAAGGACATGTTGGAAATGTAATCAGACACCTTGTTCATACTATCATATGTGGTGGACATGCCCAAAGTCAAAAAAATATTGCACGAAAATACACGCATGGTTTGAAAAAATGATAAAGCAACATATAGATCTAAAATCAGAAATACTTTTGTTGGGCATTTGATCGGAAAAGTATGATAAAAGGACAACATATTTGATTTTACATGTGCTAACTTGCAGCTAGAATTGTATTTGCACAACAATGGAAAAGTGACGAGATCCCTACAGAGAAAAATGCAATTTAAAAATATTAGAATATGCAGAAATGGATAGGTTAACACTTACAATTAAGGGAAAGGAAGGAACTGAATACTTTTTGACATGGGACTTATTTTGTCAATGGTTAGCTAATAACAGAAGTTAGAAACATGGAAATATGAGAAAAGGACTAATGTTATAGATTTGTTAAAATGGATAAGCAAATATTATTATTATTTACTTTCTTCATTAAACATGAAACTCAGTCAAGTGAACATTCAAAAATGCATCACAAATACCATTGACTGATGCTAATGGTTGATACGGGTTGCTGCCAGCATCCTAGGTATCAACCAAGTACCTTCTTAAGATGTACGATGTTCCAAGTAGTACAGTTTTTTGCAGTTCCACTGGTGTTATTTCAGGAAGCTGCAATTTGTTGATGTATCTTATAAAATTCTGGGACCTCCTCCTCCTCCTCCTCCTCCTCCTCCTCCTCCTCCTCCTCATTGAATTAATACCATGCAATGAACATTTTGGTTGCAAACACCTTGATGATTATTTCCTAAAATTATTTGTACCCAGATAATGCACTGTTTAATTGAAAATGGAATTTTTATATGTTATAACATATTAATTAAAAAAAGAGATATTACCAAGTTGGATAATGGATAATGTCATTAATGTAACAAAATTGATGTTGCCTAGTTGGGTAATGAAATAAATGTCTGCATGAAAAAAAAAAACAAGCTCGGAGAGCACTAAAGACCTCTCATTAATTTCCTGTTTTGGGGATAGACAACTACCAATTAGGAGAATGCAGAAATTTATGGCTGATCTTTGCAATGTATAACTGTTGCCCTTGATCTGGGCTTGCTTTTACTTTCAGACTGCTTATGGATATGGTTCCCCGTGTACGGCAAACACGTCACTATGAAATGTTTGAATGAAGGCAACTCAGCTATTGGACTGAATACATTTTGCAGGATTTGAAAACATCCTACATCCTGGCAAGCGGGGCCAGTCCTACTTGCAAGATTGAATTTTGCTGTTGTTCATGTTATTTTTGCATCATCATTCAAGGGGAAACCAATCTGTACAAATAGGCAAATACACACACTGCTTGGATCTCTGCAATCGCATTTGGCATACGCTCCCCCAAATCCAGCAAGCTGCAATAGAAATATTGAATAAGACTTCTAATCCTTTTTGCTACATGTTGTAAGTGATCAGGCCTCTCAAGTCACTTGACAGCTGCCCATTTAAAGGGACCAAATTAAGAAGAGTCCCAGTCTGACTGTGACTGTTTAGAGACAAACAGATACCATGGAGCTTGAGTTTCCCCAGGAAAAGGGACTAATCTTTTAGTTCTGTTATTCTTAAAATTCACAATGGATGAAGGGTAGCACCTCATTAGTGTCTCATCAAGTCAAGGGTGTTTACACATGGTTATCAACAGATCAGATTTGCTATTTTTATTGATTCAGTATTTAAAATATGAAGTATTTTCTTTCTACGAGATGCCAGTTCAGATAAAAGGTGCAATTCACCCCCTCAGCTGCTCACTCTCCCAAATTTTAGGGCATGGTTTAATTTCATAGTTTTATTAAAGTATTTAAAATATGTCTTTCTCCTTCTCCCCATTCCCTCTTTCTCTCTGTCTCTGTCTCTCTCTCTATATATATCAAGCAACACGCATTAAGCTGCACAGTCAAATTAAGCACAAAGTGTTCATGTACAGTTAAAAGCCAAAAAAGGATTGAGGTTTAATGTGTTGATTTATATTATGCACTTATGTAGCAGTATGTCTGGCAAAAACACGGGTGTCCTGTGGAAATCATGGTTCCATTCTGACAGTAATATTGACTCTAACTATGAAGAGTTAGGCTTTTCTATAGATATTCACGTGCTCACTCATTTTATGTTATTTAACATCTGGGTTACAAAATCCATTTCCCATCTTGTATAATATATAAAATGTTTGTTTTATAAAGGACCTAGAAGTAACCTTTAAAAAAAGCGGTGTATATAGTACATTAAATTGAAAGTCTTCCTGTACAGAAGCACCTCCCATAGACAGGTTACATCTGTCATTTTTTGTAGGTGGAATGTTTTAGCACAAATTTAACATGGTTAAGTAAATTATGTTCTGAAGTTTACTGCTTAATCCACACATGTTATTAGCTCCAGTAGTTTGAAAATGGTGCATTTGTAAAGAGGACAAAGTAATTTTATATCTGGCAAAAAGTGAAAAGTTTATTGGAAGTATGTATATTGGTGTGGAATAATGATTTGCAGAGGGGCATCAAATTTGCAAATGACACCCCCTACTGTCATTTACTGGTTTCTTGCTTCTATATGCCATATTTAGCTGAATGTATTTTTGTGGAAATGCAAATAGAAACTGATAGAAGGAATATTTATTTCATTTCATTTCATTGAATCGGATGCAATCTCAATTATCTGTTTGAAGGTGTTTCCATAGGAATATTAATCTCTCCAGTACACTTCATCACCTTGGACAAAAAGTGTCCAGCCTTGTGGTAATGTTTTTTATTCCATGCAGTCTTCTGAAATAAATGCATTGAACATGACCCAAAACCAGTATGTACTGTATCTTGGCGTGCTCAAAGAAATAACTTTCTGCAGAGGGGCAGTTAAGCTAGCAGCTCATTAATTTACTGAGTTTTCCAGCCATTGATGGCTAGATTAAACCCTCGGGCAACTTAAAAGCTAACAAATGTATTGCTATATGAAAGGTGTTTTTGTGTATTTGACAAAGCAAGTCATGGTCCACCAAAAGCTTATGGAGTATAGTAGGCTATATATAGTATAGGCTATAGCATCACTAGCCCTTTGCCTTAGTATGGATGACTACATGGCCATTTAAAACTTTCACAAATCTTCCATGAACTGAGATTCAATAGCATTGTTTATGACAATGTAAGAGACAAAAAGGTAAAGGTTTCCCCTGTCTAATCATGTCCAAGACTATGACATGAGAGGGCAGTGCTCATCTCCATTTCATAGCTGCGAGAGGCAACATTTCCATGGTCACGTGGCCAGCATGACTGTATACTGAGGCACATGAAACACATGTTACCTTCCAAAATGGTACCTGTTTATCTAGTTGCATGCTTTTGAACTGCTAGGTTTGCAGGAGCTGGGGCAGGAACAGGAGCTCACTTCATCACACAATAGAATTCAGGTCTCAAACCTGAGCTGTCAGCTTTCCAGCTGACAAGCTTAGCGTCTTTAACAGCTGAGCTTTCGCACCCCCTGTAGGGACAACAGGTGTCCAAATTCCAATATTATGAGAGCCACAAAATTTCAAACTTTAAACTTTTAAAATGGCTTTGACATCCACAATTGCAGTACCGATATGGATAAGTTGGAAACAATTGGACTGAATAGGCAAGCAGCATATATTCCTATTTGCATATAAATACAAAAATGTATCATCTCGGTTTTCTCAAGTGTGCAATAAGCATTCATCAATTATCACAGTGAGCAGGAAAGGTGAGTCACAACAGAATTTGAATTGTTACAATTGATACAGTCCCATGATGCCATTTTAAGAAAAAGTTACTCAATGTATCATTAAATTTAAATGTAGTCTTACATTAGCATCGTGGGGGCCCCAGTGGTATTGTTTAATGCAACTTTTAAGTAGTGAGTAGAACAGATAGAGAAAACAAGTTAATTACACAATTTATTGAAAAATAAGACTTTTTTTTCCTAGTGATAATGAAAGCCTGTGTGTTCACTTTTAAAAAAATCTTGTGATCAAATATATTTTCCAGACCACAATTTTCTGGAACAAAATTGAGCAGGGCACAATTTGCAAATGATTCCAAATACTTAATTGTTTTTTTAAAAGTGCTTCTGGAGTAGCTTCAGTTGAACTTAAAATACGTACTAAAAATTTACCCAGCTCTTACTGAACAGAATGGTGAAAGTAATCTACCTTATCTACCTTATTTCCATCACTGGCTTCACAATGAGGGGCGTCTATGTATTTAATGCCTGCAGAGACTGTTTTTGTATGCTTTCTTCCACTGCAGCTAGATTTATTGAGGTATTATGCAGACAAGTGATTAGCAAGAATAAGCAGATGTGAGAATTTGCACCTGCTTAAATTAGACATGGGAAAAATCCAGGAGCGTATATTTTTGAAAATGGAATTCTTAAATTCACATGAAGAACTTTACGTTCACTAGTTTTTTTCTTTGAAGAATAATCTTCACCACTTCTGTGAAGTATTAGAGCTGCTCTCAATTTTAATATTTAAGTTTGAGGAAGTGAAAATAATATTGGATAGATGGCACTAGCAACTCAAGTACGTAACATATAATTCCCAAATCATTCTTTCCATGCAATTCCCCCCCACCAAGTTGCTATGATAGTTGCTAATTCTAGAATTCTTAGAATTTCTTATGATTCCTTCTTTAAACATTTTTACATGGGGGAATCGAACAAAAATAAACTGGATCCTCTTCAGTTTATACAGATTTTCTGATTTACAGGACATTGCTTGGTTCTTCCAAATAGCTTCATCCAGTTCTCACTTCATTGCACTTGCCATTTTTTAATAGTTTTCTTTTATTGATTTTCATTGTAATTGATTTGATAGAGCCACCCAGAGTCTGCTAGCATACAAGTTAAAAAAAATTACCTGAAAAAAGGATAAAGCCACTTTAAAGCAAGATGTGTGTTCGTCTCGTCATTGTAGACTTTGCAAGCAGATTGACAATATCATATGAACAATTATGAGACCTTTCCTGTGCAGGAGGCTGAGAATTGAATTTTGATAGAGTAATGGAGATGAGCTCAAGCACACAGAAGATGGAATGACTGAACTGTACTATAATGTCATCCCATTAACAAATTTCTTAAGTGAAAAAGCATGACATCGGAATCTCCCTTCCCCTGCAGTCTACGACTTCAGTTCTCTAGATGAGTGGGAGCCTTTTTTAAACAGAATGGGCTTTGTGACAAACAAGCTATGGAGAAGTTTTGTAGCACATGGTTTTTATATTATGAATTATTAGAAGTGTTTTACATGTCAGTGTTGAACAAACTACAAAACCAAGAATAAAAGACACTGACAAAAGTCAATTTTGAAAAGGATTCAAGGAGACATTTACCTCAGGGTGCAAGCAATCAGTTGGTGTCTTCAGCGAAAATTCTGGGCAATTTGGTTTTCCTATCAAAGTTGGTTTCTTTACTATCTGGATACACAAACTAAATAACTTTATATTCTCAGTTTATGTAGGTTTGTATTTCATTTCTGTAGCATATTCTATTCTACATATCTGGATTAGCATATTTATACCCAGTTCACTTAATATATTGTTTCGCTAATGGAACTGCAATTTGTTATTTGATCACTCTTGCTTTTCTAATGTTTTTGGGTTAAATATGAAGAACAAATCAACAGTAGCAATCATTATCAAATCAAGATTTATAGTACTGATATTTAGAAGTCCTAAATTATTGACCAAGAGTGCCGTACAGGTAGTCCTCAATTTACAACAGTTCATTTAGTGACTGTTCAAAGGTACTGAAAAAAGTGACTTATGACCATTTTTCACACTTAGTGACCGTTGCAGCATCCCATGGTCACGTGATTTACATTTGGATGCTTGACAACTGATTCATATGACGGTTGCAATGTCCTGGGGTCATGACCCATCTTTTCCAACCTTCTGAAAAGCCAATGGGGAGGACAGATTTGCTTAACAATGATTTAACAACTGCAGTGATTCACTTAAAAAATGTGACAAGAAAAGTCTTAAAATGGGTCAAAACTCACTTAACAAATTTTTCATTTAGCAACATAAATTCTGGACTCAATTGTGGTTGTAAGTCGAGGACTACCAGTACATCAGCACTATACCATGAAACTTGTCATGGACTTTAACCTTGGACTCCCAACTGAGCAATGACAAAATAGTTTGTAACTATTTGCAACATAAATTACCTTTGGAGCCAAGCATAACTTTGAAGAAGTATTTTACAGTCTGTGCATTAGAAAATCTGTGCACTGTAATAAGAAACGTGATTGCAATGTAAATTTTCAGTTCAGAGTCCAGGCAGGGTTAGTAAACGTGCCTGCCCAGAACCAATAATTCCAACTATACCAGGTTGAACACACCAACCAGACCAACCACACCACCTACCTACTTGTGTGCAAATTTTGCTTAAATATAGTTGCATGCATTCCAGAAACTTCTGAAGTCAACATTTGGATGCAAACATGGTATAGTACAAAGAAATGATTCTGTTGCAGGTCTTCTAAAACTCAGAGTATTGATTGCTAAATACGCGAAGAAAAAGATATCTATTTTATAGCTAATGTGACACATTTTCAATAGTATATTTAGTGCAGTCCTGGAGTCCTTTCCTATTTGTCAGTTACAACAACATTGAGTGAATTTAAGAACTGGTAACACTATATGGCACTTAGGAACTATACTGTCAAATCACCCATGTGCATTCGGGAAATAATTTGGCATTGTCAAGGACTGGATTGCCCTGCTTTAAATGATCCTCTAAGAAACGCTGACCAGGGATTGTGACTTGTATTTTCCATGTTAACGTCACTGAAACAAAACAAATGAAGCTGGAAGGCCAAATGTTGCTCAGATTTTGAGTGGTCATTTCTTTTTCCTTTTATAAAGCACACTGCGGTTTTGCACAAAACTATTACAAAAGCACACAAAACAACGAAATCAAAGTATATGCCCCATCAGTATCTAATAAGACCCATGGTCTCTCCTAAATCCTCAGTGTTCTAAAATAACTTATTGAGAATACGAAGCATGATTATGAGGGTGCACATATAGGTCTTCATTTAAATGCAGTTCATGATTCCCTACCATTTAATATTTGGAATTGACTGACACTGGTGTTTTATTTTCCACTTAGAATTTTTAACATAATCCCCACCAAAGCCTACAGAAAATAAGCTGGGATATCTTGTTTCTTTGTTTTCTCACACGGTACAAATAATGCATTGAGAAATTCATTATGCCGAGATTCCTTCAAGAACACCCATCAATAAGCAATGTTGTATTTTTGGTGCTGGGTGTACAATATTCTCTTCCAGAAAACCCTCTTTGAAACCCAGATGATTAATTTTTATTATATCTATTATACCTCAAGTCTAGTTCTAATATTCATATTTCAATTAGCCATTATTTGAACATTCAATTTATAAAAAATAAAGGCACCAATATTAACAGAATAGGTTAGATACCACCATGGAAAAACCAAACGCAACCCACAACTATTGAGTGTATTGATGAATTACATAAGAGACAATATAAAATATATTCGAGATAGAGCTATAGATAGATGTACAAATCAACTTGAGTATATGAAATAAATGAGGTTTTTATTGGCATTTTTAAACAGTGTATTCATTCTTTTCAAAGGCAAACTCAATGTTATTTTTAAAATAAATTATGCAAATGCTTTATCTCAGGTTTTGGTAATTTCGTAGATTTTAAAAATCAGTTCAAACAAATTTGTAAAATAATGTTCTTGACATGAAGATTTATAGCTTTAGGATTAATCTTTTCATATAATTTTTATTTTTTGATCCATATCCAATTTATCCATGTTTATTTCTAATAATCAATCTAGCCCTAAATTTGCACAATAAAATTGTTGTAGTTCTGCTTGTCTTCCACCCAACGTTCCTTCTGTTCTGTTGGTTCTATATTTTCTATTTTAAGAAAAAAGAAGGAATTGACAGGTTCATCTATAAATCTGTGTAATTTTTAATGATATATTGGACAAACCCCTTAATATTCAGCTTATAGAACAGTGCTCAATGGAACTAGACTTGCTAATATCCGCATTTTAATAGACATTTTCCATGGAATTCAGATCAATCTAGCCTGTACTGACAAAAATATATTTGGTTGAAACTTTCTGCTTTTATTCCACCAAATCGGGATAGTAAATAAATATGTAATTCCAACAGAAAGGCCTGATATACAATTTTCCTTCAAAGATCAACACCATTTTACTGTCATAAAAAACTTCAATAAACTATGAAATAATGGAATGAACCTATTGAAGATCTGACCCTACTCTCAATGACATCATACAAGTACTGCAAAAATATAAGAACTATAATAATTCTACTTTTCCAAAAACTCTTCATTTTTTGCAACCATTTTTTCTCTCTCAGCAAATGTATATATCTATGTTGAACTGTTAGCAAATCTACCTCTGAATGAAGGTCTATAATTGATTCAACCAACCAACAACTCATTCTAGGTTTTAGGGTTTGTTTGGATGTTAATATATTATTACTCTCTGAAGCAATTTATGAATACAAACACACACAGGCAGACGTTCACAATTCAGCATGAGAATATAAAATCCACAATAACGTTGAAGGAAAGTTTCTAAGCAGAACTGATTTCTGATCATTTCCATTCTTTCCTGCAAAATTTGCCTGGATTTTTAAATTCGTGCTTTATTGTTAGCTTTTCTCGAAAAGAAATACTGGACTTAAAGCAGTCCACCATTACGCAGGATAAATTAATTTGAACACATTAACAAAGTTGTATTTACAGCACAAATATCAAATTCTTTTGCTGCTACAGCAATTAGAAGTGCTAAGTCTGTGGGTTCAGGTGAACTCATGATATACATACATATAATTCTTGACCTTAAAAATTATCTAGGTTTGATAACTTAAAAAACACACATGCTTAGATCCCAAGAGTTACATTCTGCAGAACCAAGAAAGCAATGTTTACAATCTGACATTCAATTCACTGAATTCTAATTTTGAGGTTTAATCCTTAGTAACTTTTAATTCTACACATAACGTTTCAATTTAGGTAATATATTTCTTGTTACAAAGTGAGTGTTTCTAAATATACAATGTAAACATTTTTTAAATGTCATTTTTCTTATTCAAATTTTATTCAGATCTGGCAATATGTCCCTTAACTTAAATAACCGGCTTCCATAAATACTATGCTCACACAGATTTCAACTTATTTTAACCAGATTTTTTTTTTTGAAAAATCGACTTTAAAACGTCAACTTGGCATTTTCTTCAAAAATGTTTCTTTTGTGGTCTTCTGCAAGTGAAGAGATATGCAATGACTTTCAGATATGAAATAATGCATCAAGTAAATGAGTTGATTATTTTACAAAAGATTAAAAGCAGGCATATTGTTCTATCAGTAGAAATAGCAATTAATGTTTACAAAGGAGGAAAATAATAGTTTTGATTTTGCAGATGGTCCAAGAGTCTCCTCCCTTCACCCGCATCCAAACCTAGCTGAAAAAAATGGATAACACATTTGTTTTCAATTCAATGCTATTTTCTTACCCACTAACAGTGCATTTAAAGATGTGTCAGTTGTGCTAAAAAAAACATTAAAAAAGATACTGTGCAGTTTTTTTTTAAAGTAACAGCTTATATCCTGTCTACAAACAAATATTCAATAAATTCAATATTCTGGATTAATTGCAATTTAAAAAATAAATGGCCTATTTCTACATATCCACTTTTTAACAAGGGCTGCAGAAAACAAACCATTATTTGCAGACCGTAATTGCTCTTTAAATAGTTATAAGATACTGGGACAGATCACTTTTCCACCATGTATCTATTTTCATTATTTTAAACAAAGTTTTGCTATCTTACAGCAAATTCAAGAAATAAAATATTGCTCCAGTGAAACTATTTTAGCTCCAATGATTACACAGTATTCCTAACACCCTAAGCAAAACCTTTGGACAAGTCAGAAAGGGACTACAGAGTTGAAAACGAGTGCTTTTTTAAAAAAAAAACCAAAACAAATTGGGTGTTTATGTGGCTATTTAAACTCTGATTAATGCCACGATCATAACCCATCATCAAGCCTAAAGGATCCATCAGTCTGTCAGCTACCAGTCCTATTTTGGAGGGTTCCCTTAAATGGCAGTCTCAAAACAGCGATACTGGAGAAAGTCCATTGAATTAGGCTGGGATAGGCCAGAAAGTGGCCAAGAGTGTGGCGTTGTTATTCAGCAGCTACCTGGCCTTGTCGACGGGAACAGCACCACCATTTTGCCAAACTACGGCAAGTCTTAAGTCGTTTCTGCACCATCCAACGCTTTCCGGTTGATATTTTGTTCAGTGATATCTGACAAACTGCCCATCACGAGGAGTCACTGGGGAAGAAGCCCCAACATTATCTCAAGCTCTTGTCGGGACTTGATTTGTCATGTCTTTGAATAAAGAGATTTCTGTGGCTGGAAATAGCTCACTTCGGAAAACAAAAACATAAAAAGTTGAGGTTTATTTTCCTAAACATTTAAATCACTTATCTACCCATTCTCAGGACAGATTTCTGCTCTTCGATTACTGTTTTGTCCGCAGTAGCAAAGTGCACAGTGTGGCTGTCTCCAAGCCACTTTGAAAAGTCACATTAACTTCCTGCTATAGGCAGTCTTTACATAGTGCAACTTGTCCTTTAAGATAGTCTCTACAAGGGCAGATCCTTTTATGGTTTAGATGAGACCCTGCACAGCTGAACAACAAAAGATCGCCCTGGAAAACACAGTGCTTTCTCTTTTCATCAAAAGATGGAACCAGAATATCATTTGCAGACTCAGCGGTATGACACTGAATGTTGTATCTGGAAAATGAAGGGGAAAAAACCCATGAGATATCTAATTCTATATTTTACAAATTGTATT
The DNA here is from genome assembly GCA_032468215.1 of Stegonotus admiraltiensis. NCBI lineage: Eukaryota > Metazoa > Chordata > Lepidosauria > Squamata > Colubridae > Stegonotus > Stegonotus admiraltiensis. The sequence goes on along the minus strand of JANHZT010009500.1, from coordinate 18,730 downwards.
GTAGTAAAAACAATTCAGATAATATTCATATTTTATTATTGGTGCAAAACCTATTTTTATTCTTGCTCATGTTTGTTTATATCCATCCATCCATCTACCTACCTATCATTATTATTGTCTCTTTCATCCATCCATCCATCCATCCATCCATCCATCCATCCATCCCTCTCTCTCTACCTAATCTATCTTCTAGCTCTATAATCTATTCATTCATCTATCATCTATCTCTATCTAGCTATCTGTCTATCCAGCTATATTTTCTTTCTCTCTTTCTCTCATATATCTTGTATCCTGCCTTTATAATTTTTTAAATAAATAACTTAAGACAGCAAACATACTTAGTACTCCTTCTTCCTCCCATTTTCCCCACAACCACCAACCTGTGATTTAATTAATTAAATGGCAAAAATATTTTCATATCATGTTAATTGTTCCTCTAGGATTTTAAGCAGCCTGAAGAGAACTGCACCACATATGTAGGGGTGGACAATAAAGACTTCCTATACATCTCATTGGCACCAACCAGCATGGGCAATATACTGCTAGAGTTGCCACTGAACAACCGCTGGAGGACCCCACAGCCTTCACACTTGTACAATCTGACATGACTGGTAGAAGGAGGCCATTTTGCTTTTCCCCCAATTGCAGTTACACTGAATGCAGTTCTACTTCCAATATCAACAACTCTTGAGTAGTGAAAGGTCATCTTAATGGACATAGAAACATTCCTTATGAATTTCTATATAATTGTATCAATAAATTACAGTGGACAATTAATAATTCTAAAACTGAAAGTGAATAATGTCTTCCTGCATTATTCTCTATTTAGGATAATTTATCTACTAATCAAATTTAAATCGCTGCCCAACTCATAAAAAGAAACTCTGGGAAACCACCAAATAAAATAACAAATGTAAAAGCAATGGATATAAAAACAAGAATAAATATTGTAAAAATGAACAAACAAGTCCTAGGCAAAGAGGACAAAAGTGGCAACCTCAACAATGCAGTCATCTAAGCACACTTACAACTATTGCAGCATCCTCATGGTCACATGATTAAAATTTGAGCGCTTGGCAACTGGCATGTATTTGTGACAGTTCCACTGTCCTGGGGTCATGTGATCACTATCTGTAACCTTCCCAGCCAGCTTCCAAAAAGCAAAGTCAATGGGAAAAGCCAACTTTGCTCAATGACTGCATGATTCACTTAACAACTGCAATAATTCACTAACTGACTGTGGCAAAAATGTTGTAAAATGAGGCACAACTCACTTAACAATTGCCTCGCTTAGCAATAGAAATTTTGGGTTCAATTGTGGCTGTAAGTCAAGGACTATCTGAACACTATTTATTAACTTATAACTATGTTCCCACGGAACTAACACTGTGGGGGACTCCAGACTGTTACAACCGTGGTGTACAATACAAAGGGCTATAATAGGGACATACTCATGGCTACAAGTGAAGGCAGGGTGGCTTCTGCATGATCCACGATACTAACAGTATGTGAATCTGAACCTTTATCACCAGTGCAAGGGCTTCAGGGGAATCTTCTGGCCCCTCCTTGTATGATATGCATATTGCATAACCACTTTTGTAATATTTCTACAGAGCAGTAGTTCCTCAATATACGTTTCAGTTTAAGAAAAATGTCTCAGCATTTCATTGCATTCAACACTTACTTCAAGAGGTCTTTGTCCTTATTCAAGTGCTGGAAAAATGATGGCTCACATATGAGCTGGTTTTCTTGACAAACCTGTTTACACGATTTTCCAGTTTCAGCAATTTTGACTTGAAGAGCACTTAACGGAGGCCACATCACTTGGCCATGACAAAAATCCTGAAACAACACATAAGTATTGCCATGATTTCCTGAGGGAGAGTTACTATGCTCCTATAAAAAGCTGAAAAGATTTCAGTACTTAGCAGCAAGGAATCCCATAGCCCAGCATATGTATTTTAAAAATGATAGTCATTCATATAGATGATTACTACCAAATGTATCCCTTTAAAAATGATAATCATTGATACATACACACGTTTTGGGGATACATTTGGTGGTATTGTGATGACCCAGGGCATGGCACAGAGATAACACAAACAGCTGGCAGTTCAAACTGCCCCTTTATTGCTCCAAATCTCCCCAAACGCTCCCACGTTTCTGGCAAGTCCCAGAGTAGAGTGATAACAAACCCCTACACAACCCTCAAGCAGCCTCTGGCTGCAATTAATCCAGCACAGCGCTGTCTGCACCAAGGCTACACAGCAATAAATCCAAATGTATTTGGCAATTCAAGGGCAAATCAAGGAGTTCAGGGAGCAAAAGATCCAGGTAATTAGTTCAGGACACCAAAAAGAATGCAAGGACTGTTGGCAAGTTCAAATGTCTGCGTGCAACACTTCAGGAACTCAAGTGCTTGTTCCTGACAAATGCCCCTCCCCACAGTGTTTCCTTAAGTCTCCACAGGTGTGTTAGGTGAAGATGGGCGGGGCACTCTCCTCCCGAGTAGCCTGCTCCATCTGTGCTGATCATGCCTTCTCTGCACTCTCCGAACCCTTGGATCAGGAGGGGGTGGTCCTTGCTCCTTGTCTGAGCTCTGTCTGTCATGTTCATCCTGCCTCTGTTCCTCCCTGCCTGCAGGCCTTATTAATTTCAGAGAACAGCAACAAAGATGATTAGGGGACTGGATGCTAAAACATATGAAGAACAGTTGCAGGAACCGGGTATGTCTAGTTTAATGAAGAGAAGGACTAGGGGAGACATGATAGCAGTGTTCCAATATCTCAGGGGTTGC
>JANHZT010009500.1:0-15907 GCA_032468215.1 Stegonotus admiraltiensis | reverse complement strand
GAGAGAAGCAACTTAGAACTAAGGAGAAATTTCCTGACAGTTAGAACAATTAATAAGTGGAACAACTTGCCTCCAGAGGTTTTGAATGCTCCAACACTGGATATTTTAAAGAAGATGTTGGATAACCATTTGCCTGAAGTGGTGTAGGGTTTCCTGCCTGGGCAGAGAGTTGGACTAGAAGACCTCCAAGGTCCCTTCCAACTCTGTTATTCTATTCTATTCTAATTCTGAAAAGCCTTGCCTGGACTGACTCTTCTCCAGTTTCCTCCAAGGCCAATGGAGGCCTCTCAATCGTCAGTTCTTGTTCCAGCTCATCTTCCCCCACAGATTCAGACTCTGAATCTTATAGAGTAACAGCGTAGTTCAATACAATATATCACAAAAACTGTAATTTTTAAAAGAAAGTTGAAGTCTCTGTTCATCAATAATTTTTACCTCTATCTTTTTGATATAGCATATAATCGGACAGAATGTGAAGAAAACCGGCAAAGTTCAAAGCTCATCTTATAAAGGTCTAACAACCAGTTCTCTAGACTGGGAAATTTGAAGGATAAAACAGAGACTATTTCATTCCACTGAAATATTTTATCCTCTTAGGCAAACATTACTTAACTAACAACCCATAATGAATGTTGGTCTTGCCTAACCCTATATATTCATTTATCAGTCACTGCAAATAATTTAATATTGCTGCCCTGAATAATGCAACGATAACAATATAGCAGATATTTGCAACACTGTGCACAACCTTCACTATTAGTCTAATTGCCCAAATATATCCAAAGAAGCAGGCTCACTTATCCCAGTTTCTAAGGACTACTTGGGAATATCAAAGCCTGCTAAATGCCCTCCTCCTGAAATATTTTTTTCAATTGCCAGAAAATTTTGTCCCAATACTTCTTCCTTCTAGGATCGAACCTGTCTTGCATAACGGGAAGACTACATCTCACCAGCACTTATTTTTCAATTGGGAATTCAATTGTAACTCTGCTGGTTACAACTCCTATTGATTTTTTAAAAAAAATTGATGGGGGCAATGCAATTGGAGCAGTGGTGGAGCAATGGTTAGAATGCAGTCTTGCAGGCAAATTCTGTCCACAGCCAGGAGTTCAATCCCTTTGATCCTGATCGACTCAAGGTTGGCTCAGCCTTCCATCTTTCTGAGGTTGGTAAAATGAGGGCCTAGATTGTTGGGGGCCATAAGCTGACTCTGTAAACCACTTAGAGAGGGCTGTAAAACACTATGAAGCCATATATAAGTCTAAGTGCTATTGCCAACTGCTATTTCTGTAGCACCAGTCTTTCATTTCTCTATGCTTCCCCTCCAAGATTCTAAACTGTTTATTGCAAGCTGGTTTCCTGTTGCTAAAAAAGGTACTACTGAATTCTGCAGAATGACTGCTTACAAAAACAAATGCTTTCCACATATGGAAAATGCAGAGATCGAGATAGAGCTGAATCACTAGCAGATCTACCTTCTATTTCTGGGTTGAATGATAACAGCATGTGCAGAAATTGTGTGCAGTACAACTACTAAGAACTGTTGTGATACATGGAGCTGTATTGAGCAAAGTATTGCTTTACAGTGCCCACTTTGTTTTGACTCTTGGTATTAGCTAAGAAATCATATTATTTGATTCTAAAGAAAAAGGAAAGAAATCTAGTATATATAATGTCCCTACTTAACGTCTTGGGGCAGAGAAATTGTTACGTTTTGTCTATGGTACAGTACAAACATTTAACTATAAATGAGCACACTGTAACATCCAAAGCTAAGGAATATTATTGAAATGCAAAACAGCTTAACTAGACAGTCAAGCTGGATATAAAGTAGGATATAATGTGTGTAATTGGTTTCAATATTTGCAATTATTCAGCAATATTTAATAGGGGAAACTGAATCAGAGAATTCAGTATGTCAAAAATCTCTATGCATTTTCTTAATGGGAAAGTAGCTTCAAAAGCATATTATTCTATTGGTGAGTATGACCCCAGACAGAGATCTGATTAGAATAAATTTCCATGAATCCCTTTTCTTAATGTATGTTCAAAATAAAGGAAGAGAAAGGATCAGTATATATCAACTGCTCATAGAAGAGCTAATGGGTATTTGGTTCTGAATAATAACTCAATTAAAAAGAAATTACGAAGTATGATTTCTTTTTAAAAGTGAAATTGTTGCATGCTTACGAACAAAGGAAATGACTATTGATATAGAAACCATACCTGTTTCTCAATAAACACATTCATTCTCTGAAGCATTCCTTCACACGTAAATTCAAAAGGCAAGTAAGGTTCAATCTGTTAAATAAGTAATATAAATACAATTCAATTGTACAATACAGAACACTGTTCAAAGCGCATCAGTCTGCTAAGTAGTTGAACATATGCTCGAGTAATTCATTAACAAGTTTTGAGTGGTCACCAAGAGTTGATGGCATGGCCAACAGGAGGAATTCCTCCTTACAACCTTAGGTATACTGGGATCTTTTGGGAAAAAGGGAAAGATAACAAAAGGCATTCCCACCGTGAAAGCTAACGTTCACTTAAGTAATATTGGATTACACCAGTAAGTCCCAGATTTCTTGGGATTACACTTTCTAGTATTGTCAGTCATGTGGCTGGGAATTATGTCTACTGTAATTCCATTACATGTAACGAGCACGTGGTTTGAAAAGTCTTTCATTCTCATGTATAATTCACTTTTTTCCCATTGGAAATATTCTGGTTCCCAACAAAGCAGGTTACCTAGCAAATACAGGTAGTTCGCAATTTACGAGCACAATTGAGCCCAAAATGTCCACTGCTAAGGCAGTTGTTAAGTGAGTTGTGTCCCATTTTACAACTTTTTTTTGCCACAATTGTTAAGCGACCTGCAGTTCTTAAGGGAATCATGCAGTTATTAAGCCAGCTGGGAATGTTACAAATAATGATCATATGACCCCGGGAAAGTCAACTGTCATAAATACATCGCAGTTGCCAAGTGCCCTAATTTTGATCACATGGTCACGGGGAAACCGCAATGGTTATAAGTGTGAAAACCAGTTTTCAGTCACTTTTTTTCAGTCCTGTTGTAACTTCAGACGGTCACTACATAAATAAGTGGAGGACTGTGCTATATTACAGCAACAGTATTTTTATTAAAATCTCTTTTACAATTTTATGATTTCTCTAATACTCTTAATCTTAGTATCTAATCTTCAGTATTGTAGCAACTTGTTTCAGTGCATAATGCGGTACTGTTTCCCTTAAATAAATACCCATGAAGTTAAGAGAGATCTGTGCAGAGATATATCAAGTTACATAAAAATGTGATGTTTTGGTGTATCAGATGAGCATTCCCTCCCCCCCTAAAATGATCAGTGTGAGTATTAAAAAAAGCCATCCCACACATTCCTTCAATGCAACTTTTCCTCCAGATAATGGAAAAATACTTGACATTTGTTTTGATCCTACAGATTTTAATATATAGGTAGTCCTCGCTTAACAAACTTAATTGGGACTGGTAACTCCACTGCTAAGCTAAGTGGGAAGTCATATGACTGTGACTGGGCTTTCTGAATAGAGACAAGTCAATTTCATGTCTTTGGCTTTGTTTGCCTCCTTTGGAATACTTGGCATCCCCCCAACCTTTGGAATTCTTATTGTCTTGTATACATTGAAAGCATAATGTGGGCATGATTGCATTGCTTTCAATGTATGCAAGAACAAAAAACTTACTCTCTTAAAATCTCTGCAATGTCTCCACTCTGCGGGGGGATGTAAGGGCCAGACAAAGGAGAGATGGCCTCCAGAAACCCCTTACTTTTTCCCCCTGGAAGAATTTTCAGGAGAGTACTGTAAGCTGTTTGTGTAGCATGCCCACAGCTCTCAGCCTTGGGCTGTGTAGAAGATCAGATTACTCTCTTGCAATCCCCTTTTCTCCAATGTCTCTGTTCTGAAAGGGGTGAAGTAAAAAACACCACAGATCAGGCACAAGATAATGCATACTGAATATAATGGCAATTGCATGAGGGATGCTGCAACAGTCATATGTGGTGGTAAATGGTCTGTAAAGGGTTTTTTTTGGCTATTTTAATTTCAAATGGTCACTGAATTAATGGCCAGTAAGCAAGGATTACCTATAATTCGTATTATTTTAAAATTATTATATTCAAATTCTATGTTACTTGCTACTAATATACTTAAAGTATTTTTATTCATAAGAAGTGTTTAATGCTACTTCATCTTCCAACCTTTCTCTGGGTTTATAATATTAAAGCAAAAGTTTTCTAGAACGTTTCTCTTTGTTTGGTAAAGCTTGTTTCTTCATAATAAACCCTTACAATACAGCCTAGCATGTTTTATTTCACTGTAAAACATTGATTAAGAAGATAATTATCTTTATTAACCTTTTGGCTCAAAATTGCTTTCACGGCCTGTTCCACTTCAGAAAGATCATTGATATTTACTGTCCAAACATGAGGTTTCCCAATGTAGACTTCAGCATAGGGATGTTGAGATGTCAACTGAAAGAAAAGGGAGAGAAATGCCATATTTTTAGAGTTTATGTTCGCTTAGTAATTTTCAAAGTTGTATATTCAGAAGGCTTTAATTGTTTTTTTAAATCTTGGCTATCCCAAAAAAATTAGTTGTCATACTTTTAGGAAACCCTGGAAAGTGATAAGAAGCAAACAATTTTAACCACTATTCCCCCCCCCCCAAAAAAAACAAAACAAAACAAAACAAAACAGTGTCTTTGAGTCAGTCTTAACTCCTGGTTGACTGGCTGGAGAAATCCCTGCAGTTGGTCTGGAAGTTCAGGGAACCTTTTTTGGGCAGAATGTGGCCCAGTCAAACTGATATTCAGAACATCTTGACGGTTCCATTTTTGAGCTGAAACTAAAGTCGGAGAAATCTTCTAAGGGATGGAGAACACGTCCTGGCCTTCCATTGCAGGACTTGTGAGTTTCTGAGCCTCCTTATCCACTGAGGTGTCACCATGCTTGAATGCAAGGGTGGTATGCACACAGTGGGCCTCCCTATCCCTCCAACACATTCTTTGCATTTTTCTTGTACTTACCTTCCCTTAGCTGTCACCGTTTAAAAAAACCGTTTAAAAAACACCACTGCCAAAGGTTTACTCTTTTGGGTTTTTCTTCTTCACCCTGATAACCTCTACCTACAATATGGCTTTTTTTTAGATCTGCCCCAGAAGAAAACATGTGATCAGTCCAGACATGGTCTGCCTGAACACACTGTACCATCCCTAACTTTGTCACCAAGAAGCCAAAAGACTGGGGGTTAACCTCAGCTTTGAAGGAAGTCTGTTCAGTAATTTATGATGAAACAGGCCAACTTTATCTGATAAGTAGGTCTGTCTATGAACAGCAGCCTATTAAGGCAGCTTCTACAGGCCTTAATAGCTGGACAAGTTAATAATGGAGTTGAGGTAGAGCATTAAACCTTAAGTGGTTCTTTAAAGCATGAGTGATGAAAACTAGCTTTCAAAAAATTGTTGAACAGCAATTCCATCATGTCTACTGAAGAAGATTCAATGGGATGGAAACCAATTATGGAAATTGTTGCTGGATCAGCCTGATTAAAAACCAGAGCAGTTGCGAAGTAAATTATACCTCTCTATCTTGGATTTGTTCTCTGATTTGAACTCTGTCAATAGCATGGCCTGATAAGAACAATACACTATTGTATTTCAGTACAGGGTTGCGTTTCAAAGGACCCTGTTCATGTATCTAAACAACAGTAATTACAAATAAAAACATACCTCTCTAAGAGTTGGCTTGCCTTTGAAGAAGTCTGTGTTTTTGCTGCTTTTTGGTGGATTAAACTTCGGGTTCAAAAATGCACATCCATTTGCAATAGCCTCCAAAGGTGCGGGACCCTCATATGGGAAGCCAAGGCCCACAAAAAGCTGTAAAACAGAAACTTCCGAGTTAGGTCTTTCTACATTTGTATCTTGAGAAAACTTGCTTGAACCCAAGTCTGTATTTTTGAACAGTATTGACAACCTGAAAACTAAGTAAGAGTCATTTCTTTCCCCAAATCTTTCATCATCTTTTGCAAGTTCTGTTCCAAAATCTTTTGCAATTTCTTGCCTTTGCTGTCAAAAAGAAGCTTTTAAGGTAGCTAGGATTTAGATTAAGCTTGGCTGGGTTTGAGAGTGTTGTCAAGCAGAAAATAACCTGATGGCAAGAGGGGGAGATCCTATATCTTTTCAGAAGAACAACCCTCCAAGAATGGACAGTACTGTCTTTTGTGATCGTGGGAAGAGAAAGAAGAATTCTGCTTTGTTTGGTTGTATTAAATTTCTCAATAATCATTTCAGAAAATAATCCAAGCAGGAAAAGTAACAAACTTGTACTACTAGAGTATTCAAACCTCTTCACAAAAATGTTCAGCCAAGAAGCTTCAGTTGCTCAATCCAAAAATAGCCCTAAACTGTGTTTATAAATAACATTAAAATAGCACTGTTATTGAAGAGCTGAGACTGATAGAATCATGCCTTCATTAACAGCTCTAAACCCTATCTAGCCCAGATTAGAAATTAGTGTGATGTGTATTTTAGTACAAGTTTTCTTAGTTTGTATTTGGCAAATAATTTACCACAGTGATCTTTAAGAATTGTATTTTTGTAAATTTAGTTAACAGCTTTGCAAAAAAAAGTACAAAAGTGGAAATAAGTGGAAAATATTCACACATTGTGTGTGAATACATATATGAAATTAATTAAGATTGTAATAGGGCAATTTGATCTAAAACGTATTTGGAAAAGTGCCCCAAATGCACAGAATGCAGATTTTACAGTTTAATTTAATTGCTTAAGCCATTTTTTGTCAACAGTTGCCCCCAGTGCTGTGGATTGTTAAATGTTCATATTATTGAAGCAGTCAAAAAAGTTCCAACTACAAACAGTAGGTGGCAGCAAGGTTTACAGGAATGTGAATTTATCCACAGCGGCACAACTTCATGGAAAGTTGTATTAAAAAGCTATTCTTAGAAATTCACGTATTGCAAGAGAATTGAATGGAAAACACAAAGGATTTATAAACAGGAAATACAAAAATTATTACTGGAATTCTAATACATTTTAAAACTGTTTTCTGAAGACTAATATACTACAAAAGTTTGTAGTGAGAAAACAGGATGAAACCACAGAGCTGCTGTCTGATTGTAAGAGATCACAATACTTACGATAGATATATTTTATTAAGATGCCAAGAATGACATTTAGACTTTGTAAGAATACGTGCCAGATAAAATGCAGAGTGGTAGGCAGATCAGAATTGTTTGTTATCCCCTCTGTATTTTATTCCCTCATACACACATTGGTTTAAGCAACACTGTGATGCACAAAATGATCAATTTCTGAATTTTTTACTGAAATGTCTGATTGAAATAAAAAATTATGCAACCTGAGATTTTTTATATTAATTGCAATGGAAATATGGCTGAAGGGCATGGAAATATCACCAATAATTCAGTGCTGATTTGGTTTTAATTAGGTACAGAAATTAATACCATTGGTTAAATAAACATTCTTTGTTTGTTACTTCAGTAAGAGATATTGTTTTCTCTTTTGTACTGTCAATAGGTTGAGGAAAATCTCCCTTTCACTGAACCCGGGAGCTTTGCCTTTTGACAGAGCTTCTGTCACCATTTAACAATAAATACAAACCCAATTGCTTTTCAGTCACTTTAAAATTACAAACGCTAAAGCCTATTTTAGAAGTTACTACATTATTCACTATGTCAACCTGATCAAGCCAGAGGTATCACATTGATGTACAACTTCATTTTAAATGAAAAGGTTTTGTTTATACAGTATCCTTTAAAGTTAGTCATGCTGCAGGCGTGGCCTTTTAGAATTAATAAAACCTATGCCAATTTACGTAATACGAAATCTTCAAAATATTGTTAGTAATGTCCATACTGTGAAGGGATAATACTTCATCCAGATCATGTTTTAGGTTAAATTACAAATTAGCCAGGGTCCAAATTAGTCCAAAGACCTAAATTCCTTCTTTGGGGATTTTCAGAAACTCTATCCGCTTTGCCACTGCCAAGCTTTAAAGTATAGGATTTCAAAGAAAATTAACGCGAACAGAAAAATCTGTGATTCATGGTTCCCCAATGTGTCTGGCCGTACTGGAAGTCACACAAAATTGTTCTACAAACAAGGAGATCTGTGCCCCCCCACCCACGCTTTTCTCCCATCATCTTGGAAAACCGATAGGGTGTTTGGAGGAAGACCATGGTTATTTTGTACATTTCAGGAACCTCAGGAAATGAACAGGCAGAGATAGTCATAAAAGACTATTAATCAGTGGAACAACTTGCCTCCAGAAGTTGTGAATGCTCTAACACTGGAAATTTTTAAGAAGATGTTGGATAACCATTTGTCTGAAGTGGTGTAGGGTTTCCTGCCTGGGCAGGGGGCTGGACTAGAAGACCTCCAAGGTCCCTTCCAACTCTGTTATTCTAATTCTAAGACTTGATCCTCAATGGCTTGAAAAGCAAAACTGCTGAATAAACCAGACTTGGAGTAAACAACATGGTTTTTCTCATTTGGAGGCTACTCTGGAGGCTTCTCCTCCATCTCTGAAGATCATCTTATTTTCCTAAGGGAAATTCTAAATGTTTCCTGCTAGTGTTTGCTTCGTCTTTGAATACTCGGGTCTCTTACAGTCTGCTAATCAGAGAGGCAGAATGTTAATATTTTTCTTTTTTTACTCTTAATGCATCTAATTTTTAAAATGACCGAGGCTTTACTAGGGAAGCATGGGGACGGGTGGGGATATAATCTCTTGGAGGAGTTTTGGAGGCATCTGGATGACAAAATCACTCTGATCCAATCCCAGCTGAATATCCGCTGCCCAAGTCCCAAGGAGGTGATGGTCTTGCGGATTATCTGCAGTATGTTTATTCTGGGAATTCTGAAGAAGTGAACAGGATTCTCTGTAGCTTTGGCTCTGCTACTTTGGATGCACCCCTCTCTTCCTGATAGGTGAAAGAAAACCTCCGGAGATGGGGCTGGGGGCTGGGTCAGGATGTTGATAAATGCATATCTGAATGAAGGGGTGCTACTGTCCTCCCCAAAGAAGGCAGTGGTGTGTTTCTTTTTCAAGAAGCGATTGCTTCTGGGTAACTTCTGACTGGTCTTCCTCTTCAGGTTGATGAGAAAGTAATAAAGTAGTGGCAGAAGAAGGCCCTGGAATAAAGAGATTGTTGTTGTTGTTGTTACTTGCAAAGTCGTGTCTGACCCATCGTGACCCCATGGACAACGTTCCTCCAGGCCTTCCTGTCCTCTACCATCCTCTGGAGTCCATTTAAGCTTACGTTGACTGCTTCAGTGACTCCATCCAGCCACCACATTCTCTGTTGTCCCCTTCTTTTTTTGCCCTCAATCTTTCCCAGAATAAAGAGATTACCTGGACCTATTTTACTCTGGCTTCTGGCCCAGGTATAGTATGGATATAGCATCAATTGCAGTTGTGGATGATCTCTAGTTAGACCAAGATAGGGAGTATATGGTCCTTCTATATTACTTGTCCTTTCATCAGGCTTGAATACTGACAAATACGGGTAGTCCTCGATGTACAACCACAATTAAGCCCAAAATATTGCAAAGTTGCTATATTTTGTCCCATTTTATGACCTCTCTTTCTTGTCACAGTTGTTAAACGAATCACTGCAGCTGTTAAGTTAGTAACACGTTTATTAAGTGAATCTGGATTCCCCATTGACTTTGCTTTGCTCGCAAGTGGAGATTGTACAACCTGAGGACACCGCAACCATCATAAATATGAGTCAGTTGCCAAGTGTCTGAATTTTGATCACAGGACCATGGGGTTGACAATGGTCATAAATGTGAAAAACAACCATAAGTCACTTTTTTCAGTGCTGTTGTAACTTTGAACAGTCTCCAATAAGTTGAGGAATACCTACATGGTATCCTTCTGCCCCTGAAAGTTGAGAGTGAGGGATACTGTTCTGCAGGAGTTCTCCTCCTTTTAAATGGGGTGGTTCCAGTCATTGGTGGTAGAGAAAGACTGGGGGCCCGTAGGATCCTCAGTTGTGGGATGTGACAAGGCGCAGTGTTCTTCTTCCTTCTATTCAACATCTGCATGAAATAGGTGACATGTCCTAGGTGCTCTCTGAGCTTGCTTGTTTTCCTTGGACCTTTTTGGAACCGAACATATGATGGAGCCAAGGAGCGCAGAATTCCAACAGTGAAGATTAAAATATTTTAAAGTAAGTTAGATCATACCCATTTCAGCTTTTGAAAAAGCCAACTAACTTACTTTTGTTCCTCTCAGCAAGAATTGTAAATCTCGGCCACTGAGAATCCCATGGTTTTTAACGTAGCTGGGCATATGGACAGCACTGGTGCCATGGACAGTCCCATGAACTTCTGTGTAAGTATGAATGACATCCAAATAAGACTTTTTATCCTAGGAAGGAAGGAAGGAAGGAAGGAAGGAAGGAAGGAAGGAAGGAAAGAGAAAGAAAGAAAATTAGAAGAATTAACATCTGGGTGCAATTGTTTGTTAAGCTAGCAGTGATTTACCTATTATAGGTAGTCCTCGACTTATAACCATTCATTTAGTGACTGCTCAAAGTTACAATGGCCCTGAAAAAAGTGACTTATGACAATTTTTCACACTTATGACCATGGCAGCATCCTCACTGACACATGATCAAAATTCGGGCACTTGGCAACTGGCATGTATTTATGAAAGCTGCAGTGTCCTGGGATCATGGGATCACCTTTTGCAACATTCTTACAAGCAAAATCAATGGGGGCAGCCAGATTCACTTAAGAACTGTCTTACCAACTTAACAACTACAGTGATTCACTTAACAACTGCAGCAAGAAAGGTCACAAAACTCGCTTAGTAACTATCTTGTTTAGCAATGGAAATTTTGGACGGTTGTAAGTCAAGGACTACCTGTAGTCAGAAGGAACCAGAGAAGAACTGCTTTTTCAAAACATTCAGAGTTAAATAAATGTACGGTATTAATTTCATGTCACTGCCTAATATCATTCCAAAAAGGGGATATTCCTGTTCAGCAAATTTACAGCCAAGCTTTATTTAACCACTTAGCCAAGCAGTATGGAAAAAATTGAAACATTTCAGATGGCTCTTGAAATCTTGGTCTTTCTTGTATTCTATCTAGAAGGCAACTCTTCTTCTAACATAAAGTAAAATAGAACAAATTCTCTTGCCCATGAGGACCAGCTGGGGAAAAATAATCACTGAACAAATGGAAGGATCACTGCTAAAAATTAGGATTTCAAGGATCACAAAGTCAACTCATTACGTACCATGTATATTCTCTAGAGTGATCTGCTTGATTGTTCTTTCAAAGAATGTTAACGATAGGATGGCCAACAGAACAAAACAAACCATTGCAGGTTCATCGTAACATCCCTGAAAGTTATCATTCATTTTTTAAATATTAAAATACACTTAGTCTTAGATCTGTATTTTGAGATGATAAAAGCTTTTGCTAAAACTTAAGGTCCTTAAAGGAATTATGACAATGTTTGGGGTTTTTTTTCATTCAGAGCAAATGACTGAATTTTGTTTGAATTAAGAAATCCCTATTCTTTTATTATTGTAAAATTGCACCATTAACACTGCCTGAATCTTTTGGAGTACAACGGCAAGAGCCCATCATTTATGTTTAAATGTCTCAAAAATAAAACAGACATAAGTATAAAACGATCCTTAACAATAAATTATATTGACTTGGTAGCAACAGTAATATAATTTCCAATCTTATCAGATAGAATTATGACCTATTATTTATAAAAAATGTGTTCAGATTATACACTGGCAGGTATCAAAAGCAGCTCATCACTAGAACAACAATACAATTTTTTGTCTGCACTTTCCAAATTTATTTTTGCAAGACCCTCTTTAAAAACCAATATACTTGATAGTCAAATCCTTGATTATTTATACAACAATACACTTTAATCTCCTTTTGAGATTTTTTTTTACAAAAGGAAGTTCTTAGGCATACTTTGAGCTGAGTTGCAAAATTCTGATTAATGGACGCTAGGTAAACACTTTGTAGATTCAACATACCATGGTATCCAGGTTTAATGTGAGGATACTTCAGGAGACAACAATTCCAGAGTTAGAGTACATTTCTATAACACTGCTCTGAAATTGTGAACTCTGAAAATGTACAGGAGAAAACTGCAAACAGGTAATTTTATTTCTAAACCATAACACACTTTTAGGGATCATTATGTATGAATGCAGCAGAAGCTGAACATCATAACTATGGCATTCTCAGCATGTCCTCACAACACATCCAAAAATACCTACTGACCTAATGAAGCAATAGAACACAGACAAAGGAATAATTAGTTGGACTGATTATAACATAATGTTCTTGATTTGATAATTCACTCTCAGTCCAAACTTGATCATGCATCTGTAGTCTGCCTCATTTTCTATTCCATTGCCATAAATTACAATTTTTCCATTCTGATGTGATTTGCAGAGAAATATGATTAAGCTATCAAATTTGTAAATAGAGTAAGAAAAAGAGGTAGAACTATATCAGTTGTTCATAAATTGATATATCATAAACCACACTGCTTAAACCAGATTACTTATTTCTGAATGATGCCATATTTGAAGTCCATCAATGTTAAATGAGCAACACTATGACTTAAGTAACCCCCCCAAAAAACTGAGTGTGCTTACGTTTGTTCAGTGAAGAATCCAATAATTAACCAAAGATTAGGGGAACATTAAGGAACTGGGGTCTTTTTTCACTATTGAAAGTTAAAAAAACCCCAGGAACACAAAAAACTCTTTAGATACATGTTGGTTAGAAACAGAGAATGAGCTAGTATACAGGTAGTCCTTGATTTATGACCACAATTGAGCCCCAAATTTCTGTTGTTAAGTGAGACATTTATTGAGTTTTACCCCATTTTACGACCTTTCTTGCCACAGTTGTTAAGTGAATCACTGTAGTTGATAACTTACTAACCTGGTTGTTAAGTGAATCTGGCTGCCCCATTGAAAGGAGGTCGTAAAAAGTGATCACATGATCCTGGGACACTGCAATGGTCATAAGTATGAACCAGTTGCCAAACATCTGAATTTTGATCACATGATCATGGGGATGCTGCAAAGGTTGTAACTTTAAAAAACAGTCATAAGTCACTTTTTTCAGTGCTGTTGTAACTTTGAACAGTCACTAAATAAACTGTTGTAAGTCAAGGACTACATGTATTCACAAAACAAAGTGAAATACCCATACTGCTTAGGTGTATGAGATTTTAAAAAATGGTTCTCCAACACTAAACACACAGAACAGCAGTGACTAGATCTGCTTTGTCAATTTTCTTGAGAACCATAATAAACTTCCATTTACAAAAAAAAAACGTTTTTGCTCAACATGTATGTAATTGTTATTATTTCGTGCTTTTGATTTCCACTATACTTAAAAATGCCTCCTTTTAAAACTTCTTTGGTTGACCAAAGGCTGAAAGACATCTTTAATTCTCCCTTCGAAGGCAATTTTAACAGAAAAATATAATCCAGAGAATTTGGAAAGATGATAATTGGAAATTCAGTATCAATAAGTTGTAAAATCAGATTGGATTGACAAAGGGATGGACGAAACTTTTCCTTGTATTTTTTTAGCTTGTAAGTATCAGGGGTGAAATCCAGCAGGTCAGGTTCTGGAGAACCGGTAGCGGAAATTTTGAGTAGTTTGGAGAACCGGCAAATACCACCTCTGGCTGGTTCCGGAGTGGGGTGGGAATGGAGATTTTGCAATATCCTTCCGCCAGGAGTGGGGAGGGAATGGGGATTTTGCAGTATCCTTCCGCTGGAGTGGGGTGGGAATGGAGATTTTACAGTATCCTTCCCCTGCCACACCCACCAAGCCACACAACGCCCACCAAGCCACACCCACAGAACCGGTAGTAAAAAAAATTGGATTTCACCACTGGTAAATATGCTATGTTATTTATATAATTTACCTGGAAGCCAATTCTAAAAAAAAAACCAAAACCCAACACACCCATCAAATCATTCTGTATATTCCCCAGAGGAAAAGTAAGTTAGAAATTTTTGGAGGAGAAAAGGGGACAAGAATTTTAAATCATAATCCATTCTAAAAGTAAGGATACCATTCCAAAGTTCTCTTCACCTCTTGCCTAGAGAGAATTTAACACTCTGTCAGCATTGTGACTTGAACTGGAATTGGCCAATCCTGTAATTGTATGTCCTCAATTGCTCTATAATTAGTCTTACAGAGAATAATTCTTACAGAGTAAGACATACATGTCTAATGGTTGGTTGAAGATTAAATGAACATTAGAAATGGCAGAATAAGGATTAAAATATTTTTCTGAACATTTAATGCAGCAAGATAAGTAGAAAGAGAAATTAATTATAGCTCTTAATAACATACTTTTCAAAACCTCATAAGGGCATAGAAATCAAACCAATAAATCCATTTCTGGCATTACTTTTCAAATCTGCTTATTTCTTTCTACAGCAATACTACAGTTTCTGGAAAAATATTTTCCATGAAACACGTGTGCATACCATTTTTCCACAAGTATCAGCTGGATGAAATCTTGTGCAAATATTTTTATGATACGTTATAGTATAATATGATGTATATATCTCCCTCTTATCCTTCATCTCTTTACAGAAGAATGCTTTTTACATCAGATACCTAATGTGAAACTTTCCATACTTGCAGAATTGGAAGGAAATTGTAGAAACTGAAATAAAGTGCATCTGGAAAATTAATTAGGAAAGACTATTTTGAATACTTTTAATAAAACCATAATTTTATATGCTTTTCTTTTTGTTACAGAAATATGGTAGATTTATTTGGGGAAGGAAAAACTAATAATTTTAAAGCTTGTAGCAATAAAATAAATAGTACTTACTGTAACATGTCAACATTAAAGATGATTTTGTACTTTATTAATTCTACAAAAGCAAAATCAACAGATATACTCTACAGAATACTGAGCTGATTAAACTATTTAATATATTTTCCCAAAATGTAATAGGGAAAAATTAGATGACATTTGGAAAGAAACTGCTAAACTGACAGGACACTGATAGATGGACATGTATACGCTAGAGCCAATGGTCAATCTTCAGAAACAAAGAAGGAAACAAATATATAAAAGGAGATATAACTATTTTTAATGCATAATGTGACATAGTATCTAAATCTTTTAGATATAAGCAACTGTAAATGTACAGTTTCCCCCCTTTTATCTATGTATGTACTATATATATTTACTTATGCATATATTAATAGTGTGCTATAGTTTTAAATTCTGTGATTTGGTTTTGGACCATAAGTAAATAAATATTAAAAAGATTCTAGATGTGAGAGCCAGTTTGATATAAAAGTCTTAAAAAGTATCATTAAATTAAAAGTCTTCAACTTTGTTATGCTCAACTGAAACAAATTTGCTTAACCTGGCAACTCACCTTCCAGAAGTTATCAACTTTCCCATAAACAAGTGATTGATCCTGCCTTTTAATGACATTGAAGTGTTTGATATCGCTGGAATTCAGATACTCTTCCACAACAAATCCAAGGAAACTGTTATCTGGAGTGTGAGCTGCAAATTAAACAACAAAAGTGTATTAGTGCATCATTCACTATAACGCTTGCAAAAAAAAAAAAAAGGACAACTTACAGCCTGTAAATGCCTGGAAGATGCATTGACTCAAGTCCAAATAAGAGTTAGTTTCAACTCCTGAGCTACATCTTCAACAGGAAATATTTGTAACCTTATTGATCATATCTCCGAGACTGCCTGCTGCCACCAATGGCCTCCCACCGGCCAGTTCGCTCCCACAGAGAGGGCCTTCTCAGGGTGCCGTCGGCCAAG
>JANHZT010009499.1:2474-13575 GCA_032468215.1 Stegonotus admiraltiensis | reverse complement strand
CAGAAGTATGAAGGCTATTGCTTAACGCATTTTAAGCCGCCCTGAGTCTCTGGAGAAGGGCAGCATATAAATAAAATAAAATAAAAAAAGAGTTAACAGTAAAAGGAAACCAGGCCGCCCAAGAATACGGTGGCTGGGCACCATCAAAAGTGACAACCCCCAGAGCATAAAGCAATTCAAAGAAGTGGTGCAAGATTGGAAGATGTGGAGAGACCTTGGCCCACAGAATTCCCAAGCGTCGGACATGACTGAATGGGTAACAGCAGCATCAGCATCATCCACATCCTATTTCCAAATTACAGGACCACATCTCATCAGTTTAGGGGAATTTGAGGGAAAAACAACTGTACTTGTGCTATTTCAAAACAGCCTTTCAAAAGCCATTTCATTTTAAATTCAAATAAAGGGATAACACAGAAACAGGAAATTATGAATACTAAGGAAGAATATTTTTCACATCTGATATACAGCAGAGGAATTCAGGACTGGACAGAGAAATAAAAAAACAGATTCCTAATTGTGCACATATTGTATAATTAAAATCTCCTGACCTCATGGATTCATAAAATTTGCCAAGAGCCAAGTTCAACTCATTCCAGTCTTTAATAATTGTTAGCATATTTTTACAAAAGACATAAAGATATGTCTTATTTCCTTCCTATGATGGCCTGACAGGCTTCACAGAGGGGAAAAAAACTTTCTTCAATACAGGTAATCCTCGACTTAACAACAGTTCACTTAGTGATCATTCAAAGTCACAATGGCACTGAAAAAAAGTGACATACTGTTTTTCACACTTACAATGGCTTCAGCAACCCCATAGTTATGTGATCAAAATTCAGAAGCTTGGTTGCGGTATCCCGGGATCACATGTTCCCCTTTTGCGACCTTCCAACAAGCACAATCAATGGGGGAGCCAGATTCATTCAGCAACCCTGTTACTAATTTAACAACTGCAGCCATTCACTTAACAACTGTGGCAAGAAAGTTCGTTAAATGGGGCAAAAATTCACTTAACAACTGTCTCATATAGCAACAGAATTGTGGTCATAAATTGAGGATTACCTATACTGAACAGGAATATTTTTTAAAATTATTTTTTATCAAACATTTTTTTAAAAAAACAAAAAGAGAACTTCACCTATTTTTCCTTTTCAACAGTTTTGCATCAGTAAAAAATTTCTTACTCATACATTTTTTCCTCCCTTATTCTAAGGGAGATATATGTATCTTTTGTACATATACTTCTAATGTTAATTTAGTTATTTACATATATACATATAAATACCCGTGTACACAATTTCATTTCTATAGTTTTTGTTTCCTCATATTTGTTATTGTATTTCTACTCCTATTTCAACCATTATTTAATTTTTCCTTGCCTTTATCTCTCTCCTCCAACCATTCATACCATTTCTCCCACACTAAGATGCGAGGGGTCTATAAATATTTTCACAGCCCTCTTTTTGACTCGTGCAGTATACAGGTCCTCCATGGAAGGCAGGTTGGTAGCCATTGTTTTTTCTGCGTTTCTAATTATCCTCTGAAGTCTGTGTCTGTCTTGTTGGGTTGCAGAACCAACCCAACAAGAAGTCCACAGGTTCTAAAATTGCCATATTATTAAAATTGCCAAGGTTGGACATTATTGATTAAACAATGCAATCATGATTAATGCTTGCTTAGGTAGAAGGACCAACCTCCCGAGAGGATCACTCTGGGCTGCTGTCCCTGTATAGAAGGACACATAATCTTAAATTACAACAGTTCATTCAGTGATCGCTCAAACTTACAAAGGCACTGAAAAAGTGACTTCTGACTGTTTTTCACACTTACAGCCATCGCAGTATCCCCATCGTCATCTGATCAAAATTCAGACACTTGACAATTGACTCATAATTATGACGGTTGCAGTGTCCTGGGGTCATGTAATCCCCTTTTGCAAACTTCTGACTTTAAGCAAAGTCAATGGGGAGGCAAGATTCACTTAATAACCATATTACTAAGTTAACACCTGCAGTGATTCCCTTGAGAACTGTGGCAAGAGAGGTCCTAAAATGGAGCAAAACCCGTTTAACAAATGTCTCACTTAGCAACAGAAATGTTGGGCACAATCGTGGTCATACGTCGAGGACTATCTGTATTCTGAACTTCTAGTTTTGGATCTGTTTTACCACCAAAATTTAGCTGTTTTGCAATCCCTTGGGGAGGGCAATGTTTCCTATGGTTCTTCCTACCACATAAACCCGTGATGGCGAACCTATGGCATGCGTGCCACAGGTGGCATGCGGAGCCATATCTGTGGGCATGCGAGCGTTGCCCTAGCTCAGCTCCAGTACGCATGCACGTGACGGCCATCTGATTTTTGGGCCTTCCGGTCCCACTGGAAGTCGGAAAGCGGGCTGTTTCCGGCCTCCAGAGGGCCTCGGGGGGGATGGGGAAGGCTGTTTTCGCCCTCCCCAGGCTCCAAAAAAGCCTCTGGAGCCTGGGGAGGGCCTTTCTGGCTCATCATGCCATCGCATGTCAAAAGCAGGAGGAGTGGGGAGAGGGAGGTCATGTGCGCATGCACAGGGGGTGGGGCGCATTGAATTATGGATGTGGGCACGCACACGCATGACCCCCCTGCACACACACACCTGCTTTTGGCACGCGACAGCAAAAAGGTTAGCTGTCACTGACATAAACCATAATGCCCCGGACCTAACAAAATACTGACAGAGTTCATCTTACTCTAAAAACAGTTGGAGAGGCACTTACTCTGCAGAAGGTGGAAGTTGTCTGGCTTCTCTGTAGTGAGGGCTACCACCACAGTCACCATCGAGTCGTAGTCCCCGGTCTTCTTGTATGCGATGAGTGCTGACCTGAAGGTATTATAGGCGGTTTTGTCCAGCGACCTCTTGAGTTCATTTACATAGGCCGACAGGTAGGTCTCTTTCTCGTCCTCCTTTGTGGTACTGAATGAACTTCTTGGGGAGACACCAGACACCTTGGCACGGCTTCCTCCTGAGACACAACACACAACACGGTGGGGAAACACAAATGACTCAGGCTGATTGGGGTCTGCATGTTCTGTGGCTACGTCTCAGAAATACAGGAGGTTGGTCCTCGATTTATAACAGTTCACTGAGTGACTGAAGTGGCAGGGGCACTGGAAAAAAGTGACTTATGGCCTTTTTTCACACTTACGGCCATTGCAACACCCCCCCACCCCCATGGTCACGTGATCAAAATTAAACTGACTCATATTTATCACGGTTGCAGTATCCTGTGATCCCTTTTGCAGCCTTCTGACAAGCAAAGTCAAGGGGAAGCCAGATTTATTGCATAACTGAGTTACTAACTTAACAGCTGCAGCGGTTCGCGTAACCACTGTGGCAAGAAAGGTCATAGAATGGGTCAAAACTTACTTCACAATGGTCTCAGTTAGCAATGGAAATTTCAGGGTCAGTTGTGGTCGTAAGTAGAGGACTACCTATAACTGAACTCTGAACACAGGTAGTCTTTGACTTACCACCTTTTGTTCAGTTGATCGTTTGAAGTTACAATGGAGCTGAAAGAGTGACTTAAGACTGTTTTTCACACTTACAACCTTTGCAGCATCCCCAGGGTTGGGTGATCAAAATTCAGATGCTTAGCAACTGGTATGCATTTATGACAGTAGGAATGAGCTGGGCTTACGTGATCCCCTTTTGCGACCTTCTGGCCAGCAAAGCCAGATTCACTTTACAATTGTGTTACTAACTTAACTGCAGTGATTCCCCTTAACAACTGTGGCCAGAAAGGTCATAAAATAGGGGAAACGTCACTTAACAACTGTCTTGCTTAGCAACTTGGGCTCAATTGTGCTTGTTAGCTGAGAACCACCTGTAAAGCGGTTTTTTTTAAAAAACCATTTTTTTTATTTTCAAACAAAAACACCATAAAAGTATCTTTCTTTCAAACAATTACAGACAGTGTATCAGTCGGTTAGTAGTTATCTTCAAAACATCAATCTATAACACACAGTTCTATTCCCAAAAAGCAGATTTTAACACAATATATCTTAATTTCATTTCGTACATATTTCATCTCCATATTTTATTATCTATCCAACAATAAAACATGTCCCATATCAAGTAATAGATTGTCCTCCTGTTCCCTTATTTCAAATGTTGATTTACTCATTTCAGCACATTCTATTATTTTATTAACAATTTCTTCATCAGTAGGTATCTTCTCTCCTTTCCAGTTTTTTGCAAATACAATTCTAGCCGCTGTCAAAACATTTACAATTAAATATTGCAAGTCTTTATTATATATCTCAGGTAAAATCCCTAATAAAATATTTCTGGTTTAAAGTCAATGTGTCTCTTTATCATTTTTTCCAACCACATGTGCATCTTAGTCCAATATCTTTTTGCTTCTCCGCATGTCCGCCACATACGGTAATATATGATCCTGGCGTCTGGTGACACTTCCGGCATT
The DNA here is from genome assembly GCA_032468215.1 of Stegonotus admiraltiensis. Taxonomy (NCBI): domain Eukaryota; kingdom Metazoa; phylum Chordata; class Lepidosauria; order Squamata; family Colubridae; genus Stegonotus; species Stegonotus admiraltiensis. The sequence continues at coordinate 9,114 of JANHZT010009499.1, read as the reverse complement.
TCTCGATGTGGTATGGCTGGTAAGGCAGCATTGACCCTTATGAACTCTGGTGTGGGAGAAGACTTCTTAGGATGCCACCGATAATTAAAAACAAACAAACAAACGGCTCCTCAAACAAAGCAAAGTTCTGTGTTCTTGCTGGAGGTACAAATGACCAGACTAAAATTATCACGTCAAATTATTACTCTGGACCCAGGTCTCTGGAGAAGGCTCTGATGCTGGGCAAGGTGGAAGCGAAGAAGGAAAGGAGAATTGGCCAGAAGATGGACTTGATTACACCACTGATGGATGCACTGTTAGAGACCTGAAGAGGCAGGATGGGGACATATCATCCCGGAGAAGGTCTATCTGCTAAGAGGTAACACCAACTTGATGGCACATAATCAATTAATCATGATTCCAGGTGTGCTCTTCGCTAACTTTAACCCAAGTATATCAGGGGTCAACTAACCTAGCAGCTTTAAGGCTTGTGGACTTCAATTCCCAGAATTCCCCAGCCAGCACAGCTACATTTGGAGACCCCTAATATACTTGGGTTAAAGTAAACGACGGCCACACCTGGAATCCCACTAGTAATCCATGCAGCTCATAGAGCAGAGATGTTATAGGAGGAAAGTAAGGAATGCCTATCATTGCATGGCTGCGTTCTGGACCAGTTTAGCTTGTTGATGGTCTTCAAGGTTAGCCCCATATAGAGCATGATGCAGTAATCCAAGCTGATTCTCAACCTTTTGATTTCTAAACTAGACTATTACCTAACAGCAGTTTTCCCTGGTGTAATTGTCAACTCTCCATGATTGCCTCTAGAAGTTGTGAATGCTCCAACACTGGAAGTTTTTAAGAAGAGACTGGATAACCATTTGTCTGAAGTGGTGTAGGGTTTCCTGCCTAAGCAGGGGGTTGGACTAGAAGACCTCCAAGGTCCCTTCCAACTCTGTTATTCTAAACTATTCTATCTGCTTTGATTCCCTATTAAATTATGTCGAAAAGCATATATTCTAGCTGGATGACATTGGGCCAATCCACCAGGAGACAGTGAGTTCTAGTCCCACCATAAGGCATGAAAGCCGGCTGGGTGACTTTGGGCCAGTCACTCTCTCTCAACCCAACCCACCTCACAGGGTTGCTGTTTAGGAAAATAGGAGGAGGAAAGTGTATAATGCTTGTTTTGCTACCTTGATTTACCTACAGTATAAAGTAATAAAGGTGGAATAAAAATCAAATAAATAAATAAATATTCTGGCTGTGTGGTATGTCAAGCCCAATGGAATTAGGTAGGATTGAGGAAACAAGAACTTTACAGATTTGAGAAATGAACGAAATATTGAAATTGAGTTTCCCTTCTTTATTCCTGCCATTGGTCTCCTTGGAAAACCCAGACTTGCATCACTTAACATCCTCTTCAACAGCTTTATTGTTTTCTCCAGGTTGCTGCACATCCTCAGGAGTGTTTTTGAAAGGACAAACCAGGATATAAAGGGGATAAATTTCCCCATTGTTAAAGCATGTGCAATGCTTACTGAGAAACAGACTCACCCTCTTGCACTAATAAACCAGAAGTGAGAACAATGATTATTGCTCCAAGCTACGTATGTCATGTTTGTTCATCCAAATTGGAAACATTTCCTTTCGACCTAAAAAAATTATAATTCTTTTTTTTTTAAGTCCAAACTGGATGGCTAATGTGCAGCAGAACAATTAGAAAGCTTCTTTCCCTTGGGCATAAGTCTTCAAAGGAGGATTTAAGAATTTCCCCCTTTCTCCCAATACAAAACTGCATTTGGTTTCATCCGTGTGAGTAGGTGATTGAATTCAGTTTTACTGATGAACTGGAAACAAAAAGTTCCCCACAGGTGTTATCACGAACTTTATTTAAAGCATACCTTTCACATTTAAATCAGCTGTCAGGTGAGATCCGCCTTTGTTTAAATGCTGCATGGAATTAAGCTGTTTAGTGGAATCTTCCGAAAAAGTAATTGTCTTTTCATAGTCCTGTCCTAAAATCAAAGAAAAGCAGATAGAGATACTGGCTTTATTAGCACAGTGGTCCCCAACCTTTCCAGCTTGTAGGGGAGGCGTGTTAGTGGCAGGCGCACATGCACCACTCCATGTGTGTGAGTGGTGGGCACAGGTGCCTTTCACTTGTGCGAATGGAGCTTTGCACATGAGCGGAGGGTGCTTGCGCTTATGAGTGAAGCTCCACTCGGTTGCCCATCTCTCCCATGCCCTGGGAAAGCCAAGGACGCAGCCCAGGAATTGGGGACCCCTGGATTAGCAGCAAAAATAACAAACCTATCAGAACACCAAGTGTGATAAAACCCACCCAAGAAATAATTCTATTAGCTGGCAGCAGCAAGGCCATATTCCCCTGACAAGATAGGCAATAGATACTTTTTAAGTAAGTAGAAATAGCCTTATTGGTTTATTATTATTTACTAAGTTTATATGCCGACCATCTTGCTAATAAGCAAATCTGGGCTGTTTATAGTATCATAAATAACAGTACAGGTAGTCCTCAACTTAGAGCCACAATTGAGCCCAACATTTCTGTTGCTAAGTAAGACAGTTGTTAAGTGAGTTTTGCCCATTCTACAAGCTTTCCTGCCACAGCTGTTAAGTGAATTACTGCAGTTGTTAAGTGAAACTGGCTTCCCCATTGACTTGGCTTGTTAGAAAGTTGCATGAGGTGATCATGTGATTCAGGGACGCTGCAACCGTCATAAATACGAGCCAGTTACCAAGCGTCTGAATTTTGATCACGTGTCACTTTTTTCAGGGCCATTGTAACTTTGGACAGTCACTAAACAAATGGTTGTAAATCGAGGACTACCTGCATAAAAATTGAAAATGTTAAACTTTAAGCATTAAAGGTATAGCGTTAACAAAAAAAAAACATTTATTGATAGCAGCGGACAGTAGGTGGGAGGGGAAGTTCATGGGAAGATTTAGGAGAACTTAAATCCAGGGACTTTATTAGTTACTGATGAGGAAAACGGGCAAAGAAGCTTAGACATTTTTTCCTTGTCAAGGTGGATTTGCTTTCTTTTGAGAGAGCTTGAAAGAAAAGCCTCTACAAAACCAAAACAGGCTGGAAGAGGACGCTCTGTTCCGGCGAGGGCATTGTTACTTTTCCTGGGAAAGGGGTGGCTTCTACGAAAAATACATTTCAATGCCGGTGGAGCTGCCAGCTGCATAAAGACGGCCTCACCTGCGTTTTCAGCTAATAACAATCTATCTTCTTGCAGTAGGCTGTGCTCAGGTTTGTATCCGCAACCGATGCCGGTCAGGGAACGGCAAGCTTCATCAAATTGCTTTTTGTGCTGAGGCCGAATAAATTGGTAAAACTCTGGCAAATAATTAAAAAAAAGAAGGAGGAGGAGGAAAGATGATGGTATCAGTTAACAGGGTCAAACGCTGGCCTGTTTCTCCCCAAATGCAGTGTGTATTTCAGCCAGTGCAAATCCAGCACTGTGGTGCATCAATCGTTGGTTAATGATTCAGTGTATATAGCACCTGCCACAACGTGCACCTTAAATAGAAACAACCCTTGGCTCCATTTGCTGAGAAAGGTATAGTTTATTAGAGATCAAATGTACTGCAGTATTGCAAAGCCAGAACTGAGAATCATGGCCCAAATCCATAAATTCTACTTTTCCCTCCCTTATCTGTCTCTCATTGCCCAACCCGATGTAACCAATCAGGTTCAGGCAAGGTATTTTCCTAATGGTCAGTCCAAGCAAGCAGTTGGGTATGCAGCCCCCTCTTCCTTCCAGCTGAGTCAGTGGTGGGTTTCAAATTTCTTACTGCCAGTTCTGTGGGTGTGGCTTGGTGAGCATGGCTTGGTGGACATGGCAGGGGAAGGATACTGTAAAATCTCCATTCCCACCCCAATCCAGGGGAAGGTTACTGCAAAATCCCCATTTTCTTCCGATCAGCTGGGACTTGGAAGGCAGAGAATAGATGGGGGCAGAGCCAGTCAGAATTTTTACTACTGGTTCTCCAAACTACTCAAAACTTCCGCTACCGGCTCTACAGAACTGGTCAGAACCTGCTGAAACCCACCTCTGAGCTGAGTGACCTTGAGGCAGTGTCTCGAGAAGGCACAGCACTTACTTTTGTTTCCCCAAGCATTTCCCCACTTCATGGCAGTCTGTCACCGCATAGCAGCAAAGCATAAGTGAGCACAAGGTGGCAGCTGACAGTGTAGGAGTGGGCTATCTGCCAGAAGATTGCCCCCCACCTTCTACATCTTAAGACTGTGCTGCCAAAATGGGCAAAAGAATGATTTTCAACAGTATTGGAGATATCTTCAGGCTCTGCAAAGAGAATTTAAATCATCAAGAAAGCCAGTTTGGTGTGGTAGTGAAGGTGCCAACTTAGAAACTAGGAGATGGTGAATTCTAGCCCTGCTTAGGCATGAAAACTGGCTGGGTGACTCTGAGCCAATCAACAGGAGACGGTGAGTTCTAGTCCTATCATAACCATGAAATACAGCTGGGAATCTTTGAGCCAGTCACTCTCAAAGGGTGGCTGTGGGAAAAGTAGGAACAAGAGTAATAGATACGTTCGTTGTCTTGGAATATATCTGAGTGTTTATATCTCTGAGTGTGTTATTATATATTGATATTTCTTAATATATTAATTAATATTATATAAATAAAACATAAGAAATAACAAATGCATACAAAGCCAGAATTGAGAAGAAAACAAAAGATAGCAAATGCCACTGCTACAAAGAAGCTGAAGAAACTGGATTTCCTACTTACTTTTTTCCTACTGCAACTATGTCGCACAGACTTACTACAAAAAAGTGGCATGACAAAGTAGTAACAATGGTACACACTGGAAGATCTGCAAGAAATACCAGTAGCCTGCAAGCAAGAACTGGTGGAACCCCAAAATAGAGAAAAATGAAGAAGCTAAATTGTTCAGGGACTTTAGTATTCAGACACACAAGCCCCTGCTACATAATACGCAGGTCTTAACTTTTGATAAGAAAGATAAAAAAAGTCTGGATAGCAGATGTGGCAGTACCTGAAGACAGCAGAAGAGAAGAAAAAGAAGTGGAGACAGTCACAAAATACAAAGAGCTGCAAGTAGAAGTAAAATGACTGTGGCAAAAGAAAGCAAAGCGAATACCAATAGTCATAGGCACTTTTGGGTGCAATCCCAAAACATCTGGAGCACCACTGGAACACCGTCGGCATTGAGAAAATCCCCATCAGTCAATTGGAAAAGGCAGCTTTACTTGGAACAGCTGACATCCTACAATACCTTTAACACCATCAAACATATCTGCCTATCCCAGGTCCTTGGGAAGGACTTGATAGGTGTATAAAAATCGTAAATGTAGTTCAAACATCTGGATGACTGTGCAATCAACCGTAATAATAAAAAAATTGTGTGTTAGCCACAGTTGTTACTGTACATGTTACAGTACATGCCTCCCGTTACGAATCATAATCCCTAATACTGTACCCACAGATGCAAATGCAATCAGCAGAAGGAAGCCTTTTGCACTGTATTAAAAATATATAGTCAAAGTGTTAATCCAAGTATTAACCAAAGGAATGCAAGTCCCATTTAATCCCTCATTGGTATTCATACATACTATTGGTACAAGAGAAACCTGGGCACTTCAAATACCTCGCATGAGGACGTGGGTGTTTTGATCTTCTAAGAAAAGTCCACTCAACTGAAATAACATAGCATTGAAATCGTGTTTTCTTTTGTACTGGCGGAGGGCTTCTGAAAATACATCAAAATTTAGCCGGCTCAGAGATTTCCTCACTTCTGCAATAAAAGTGACGGCTCTGGCCATCTTGGGCTCCGAAGAATCGAGTACCTCGTTAGTTTGCTGTAAAGTTAAAAAAAAAAGATTATTTTTTTCTCTCTCCATATGCCCAGATATTTTAGCCATCTTAATTTCAACTATCTTTTTTTCCTTCCCTTTAGATATCTTTACTGTCTAAATCCCCTCCAAATATTTCCCAGAATGAATTTCAGGGCCTCAATAGTTACTGTACTTATTCTGTTTTCTTTTATTTTATTTGTCTCCCACGATTATTATTTTTTACAAATAACTCAAGGCAGTGAATATATGAAATATACCTTCCTCTTCCTATTTTCCTCACAACAGCCCAGTGAGATGGGTTGGGCTGAGAGAGATTCGCCCAAAGTCACCCAGCAGGGTATCATGCTTTCAAGCCGGGACTAGAACTCATGCTCTCCTGGTGATTGGTTCAAAGCGACCCAGCTGGTTTTCATGCCTAAGCAGAACTAGAACTCCCAGTCTCCTGGTGATTGTCCCAAAGTCACCCAGCCAGCTTCCATGTCTATAGTGGGACTAGAACTCATGGTCTCCCACTTTTTAACCTGGTGCATTAGCCAATAGATCAAACTGGCCCTTAATTTATGTCTTATACCCAGGGGTGAAATGCTCCCGGTTCAGACCGGCTCGGCCGAGTAGGTAGTGATGGCAGCGAGCAGTTCGGAGAACCGGTAGCAAAAATCCCCGCCCCACATGCCCAGCTGAGCCACGCGATCAGAGCCTTTTTTCCCCCTTTAAATGGCTCTAACCAGCCAAGCTCTGTTGCCTGCTGAGTTGCCTGCTAATCAGAGTCAGAGCCATTTAAAAGGA
>JANHZT010009497.1:0-10783 GCA_032468215.1 Stegonotus admiraltiensis | reverse complement strand
GGGAGGGGTGGGGAAATTGGATGTAAAATTTTTAAAAAACTTTTTAATGAATATATGCTGATTAGTGTAGATTTAAGTGACAATAAAGTTATTCTAAGTCTATTCTAAGTCTAAGGTGATCAATACATTTTTAATGCATAACTATAAAGACAGCAGTACAGCTAAATTTCCCCTTGTATGAACAGGTCCTACTTTTGCAATATATACTTCAAGTTGCATACCAAAATCCTTACGTGCACATTATTAATCATACATAACTCCCTTCTCCAATGTTGCAATCGTAACATTTGTGAAACTTCTGTATATGAGTTATACTATTTATTTATTTATTATTTATTTATTATTTGGGCTTGTATGCCACCCTCTCTCCAAAGGACTCAGGGCGACTCACAACAGTAAATACACAAATTCAACTATAAAATATAACAAATATAAGAACCCATTAAAATCACATTTAAAACCCCTTCAGTCCAGTCTGGCCAGGCCAAATAGCCATGTTTTAAGATCACAGCGGAAGGAGCAAAGGTCAGGAGCCACCCGGAGCTCCAGGGGGAGCTGATTCCACAGAGTAGGCGTACCCACTGAGAAGGCCCGGTCCCTGGGAGTCACCAGTCGACACTCTCTGGCCGACGGGACCCCAAGGAGGCCCTTCCTGTGAGAATGCACCGGGCGATGGGGAGCTGTCACTGGCTGCAGATGGTCCACCAGGTATCCTGGGCCTAAGCCATGTAGGGCTTTATAGGTAATTACCAGCACCTTGGATCTCACCCAGAAGGCAACCAGTAGCCAATGCAGGTCCTGTGTCACACTCCCACTCCCATCACTACCCGCGTGGCCACATTCTGCACCAGCTGAAGCCTTCGAGTGGTCTTCAAGGGCAGCCCCATGTAGAGAGCATTGCAGTAGTATACCATAAACATGTCCCGATACACCTAGAACTATAGGGACGGAGTTTGCATCTATGATATTTCTCAGTATCAACTATTTGTTGATTCTGTACATTGCAAGCCATTGTTTTCCAAACTGCAAATATACTGTATATAGGCGAGGAAGGAAAGGGGATGTAATCCTTAAGCTTCCTCTCTTTTTCATCACTAGTTCACAAGGTTTATCCCTACGGAATAATATTGAAAGGAAAAACAGATCCTGCCCCCCTGGCACTAAAACCTAATCTCAACAGCATTATGCAAATGCAGAGCAAACCATATTTTGTTTTTATTATTTGTTCATCGTAATATTTAAGAGAATAATTGCTAAATTGCACAAAACATTCCATTTTGCCAATCCTTTCATATAAATGTAGCCTCCTTAATAGTCTCTCCCCATCACATGATGAGTCCACTTCCATTGCGGGTTTCAGAAATGAATGGTAACAAAACTAAACCGAACAGGGTTTTTTTAATATATATTTCTATTGCTAAATATATATCTAGCCTAGGCAAAGAGAATTACTTTTAGTATTTGAGGACTTAATCTCAGCTTCTTTTGTCTGATAGATTATTAATGGGCTAGACCACTGAGGTTTTTTTTTCTTTTTTAGTTAATTGGCAAAAAAAGGAAAGTTTAGAAGCTGCCAGGACTATCAATGTCTAGGCTACAATGTGCTTGAAATATTCAGCCAGGGCATGCTTTAATATTCATTCCCTATTTTTCTGTGAAGTTTTACATGGCCTGTTGTGGGCTATAATGTGGGCAGGAAGAATATATTTTCACTTGCAGGTTGTAATACAATTTGTAACACATTAAAGCAATGATCCTTCAATGTGCTGCCTCTGATAGTGGTTCCAATATAATAACACAGCATGGCATTGAAGGAAGCGTTGGCAGTACGTTCCATTGGTATTAAATTAACCATGAATAGTCAAGGCTGTTTGGTTCAGTCCTATTATTCGTGCATATTTTTTGCTGTATTGTCTTTTTATCTCTTTGAAGTTATACATATTGGTATTAATTTAATAAGCATGACAAAAATCCTACAGTGCTTCAAAGAAGGAATTACTGAAGGTTTTTTCTTCTTCTTCCCCTTCCTGCTGAAGAAGCATTCTTCTCCATTCATATATTTGATGCTTTGTGAGCCTTAACAACAAAGCAACAGCTTTTTGCTTTCTGGATTTTATGCTATTTTGTTTGTCGGTAGATATGAATAATATTAATATTAATAATAAAAGAAGATGGGATTGTATTATATGTAAAGAATGACTATATCTGTAAAGAAATTTTTGATACTAAAGTTGAACATCCTGATGAAAGTGTTTGGATGAATATTAAACTCGACAGTAGTACTTGTGAATAGATCACAAGTTAAGCATCAAACAGCAGGTTTTGAAATTTTGCAAACATGTGATCAAGAAAATCTCAGCATCCCTTGAGAATTCAGAGGAAATTAAAAGAGCTGAACTGGAAGGATCACATTATGTTACAAGGTCATAAAAGCCATTGTTTCCACAAGAGTATTGTTCTTGCTATCAGTCCTCAATTGCTGCTCTTTACCTGGCCCTCTCCATTAAAGTCCTTGTACATCTTTTAGCCCAAGTATTATGCCTGGACTTGTGCTTGGAAAGATCCCGTGGAACCTTGCTTCATTATTTTAGATAATGAGATAATTCTACTCTCTGACTTTCCCCTGAAGTAGGAATTTAGTACTATATTCCATATCACTTTCTAACATTAGTAAGGTAAAGGTAAAGCTTCCCCTTGCACATATGTGCTAGTCATTCCCAACTCTAGGGGGCAGTGCTCATCTCTGTTTCAAAGCCAAAGAGCCAGCATTGTCTGAAGACATCTTCGTGGTCATGTGGCCGGCATGACTAAACGCCAAAGGCACACAGAAAACTGTTACCTTCCCACCAAAGGTGGTCCCTATTTTTCTACTTGCATTTTCTATGTGCTTTCAAGCTGCTAGGTTGGCAGAAGCTGGGACAAGTAATGGGGGCTCAACCCATTAGGCGGCACTAGGTATTAGAACTGCTGAACTGCCGACCTTTTGATCGACAAGCTCAGCATCTTAGCCACTGAGCCACCATGTCCCTTATTAATATTAGTACTATATTCCATATAAAACACTCTAACATTAAGAAGAAACTTAGCTCATGATATGGAAGCTACAACTGAAAAGCGCTATCTGAGACCCTTCATCCATTGACTTCTTTGGCTTGGATCCATCAGAAGATGTTGACAGGATATACAGTATATCTTGGGCAAATTAGGCATTACTACATGGAGAAGGCAGTCCTATACATACTTAGGCATGAAACTCTAAACAGCTTTATGCATTAAAACCCACATTTCAAATTTCACCAGGAAACATTCAGGTGTCCAATGGAGTGGTCACAAACATTACTAATGTGATTAGGGTCTCCTGAAAGCCCTGCTTGACTATGTAATTATCAACTGAATCAGGGGTGGGTTCCACTTACCTATACTACCAGTTTGCAGTGGGAGTGCACGCGCTTCTGAGTATACACAGAAATTTTTGTGCATGCGCAGATCACCCATGATGATGTTGTGGGGGGCAGGCGGGCGGAGCCTCCTGCCGGTTTTACTACTGGTTCTATAGACCCGGACCGAACTGGGAGCAACCCACCACTGCACTGAATGCCAGTGGAAAAATGTTATTCCTCTTTCCTGAATCCATTACAAATTAAAGTCCTAGCATCTTTAGGGGATTTTTCTCTTCACTTGCATTTATCCAGCCTATGTCATAAATAATTATATACTCATTTTGTTTTCCTGACGATCTTTACAATATCCTTTTTTAATCTTGGAATTTGAAAGCTAGGTTGAGATATTCTACCTCAGAGTGGGAGGTGTCTTCCCCAAAATCTATTTTCTTTCAATCAAGATTTCCAGGAATAGTTCCACATGCAAAATCATACATATGTATTCTTGCATACATAATGTATATGGTTGTAAAGTCTGCTTTTCATACAAAGAGAAAAATAAAAGTTATTGATACTTAACGCAAGTTTGCCTGTTAAGTTTTCTTGATATTTAGGTACTGTATGTTTTTGAAAGAACTTTCTCCCTGGCTCTTTGCCAACGACCTTTGTTCTTGTGATGGCTGCTGAGAAGAAGAGAGGAGCGAGAAGCAGCAGTTGTTCTTTTTCTCTTCACTTCTTCTGGTGAGCTTTTTGGCTGATGTTCCAGAACATACAGTGAAAGAGGATTAAGGCCCATAATAGTGGATGGAACTGAATCACACTTTTATGATTTCCTCTTTCTTTACTGTGTTTCATACTGAGCTTTATTCCACTCTAGTAACTGTTGGCAATGAGCTGGAGAATGTGACCACTGAAGCTTCTCTGAGGAAAGCGGATGTGTAAAAAAAATTGTGGTGGCAAATAGATGCCAAATTAATATGACTTCTTGGACTGAATGCTAATGAAGTGCCAGGCTCCAGTGGAGTAAATACAATCTCTATAGGCACACTAAGCATTCTGTTCAGAAAGGGAGATTTCTTACGAATAGGGATTTTGTAGCATATTTTATCCTGAACACCAGTGGGGGGGAAAAGCTGTATCTTTTTTTGGTCTGACACTGTATCCCAGCTTAGTCACCTATGCTGAACAAGGGCAGAGAAAATAGGAAAAGAAAGAGAGGGAAGGACTGAGAACAGCTATTACCAGCTGTTTTGATTTACCCAGAATCTCTGCCATATTCCACTGTTAAAATACTGAAGTAGGGACCTGTTTCTATATGCATTTACATTTAATAAAATATGTGAATACAACAAATATGTTGTCAAACAGATTAATTACACAGGTATGCTCATCAGGGACTTGTGTTTAGGGACATCATTGTTCATATTTTCTCCTGCTGATCCCTTCAGAATATTAAACTAGCTGGTTATTTTGGTAATTTAACATACCAGCCAGTGTTGTTCTGCTATATTCTTTTCATATTAGAAATAAAATTATAAGTTAAATATCTTATCATTATATAAAAAAAAATAACAAATGTTTTGTTGGATCAAGCAAAGAAAATCTGAAGTCCCTGATACTATTTTGTACAAGTAGCAGCAGTTAGAAGTTATTCATGCTTTGAACACGGATATGTAATATTTTCATCTGTAATGTTTTCAACATTACAGAAGATCTCATCTAACATCCTCACCCAAAGACCTGGGAATCAACCAGGACTGGAACCATCCAAATCTCCTGCGGAATGTTATTCCATAGGGAAGGTGCTGTCACACAGAAAACACAACCCTGGGGTTCAACAACAAGGCATTATTTAATAGAAAGGATCCAGAGCATAGCTTTCTTACTACATCTTATGGGATGAGCAGAAACATTCGGAGAAAGGCCATTCAACGTATAGGCTTATACCACATAGGTTTTACAGGTAATACACAAAATCACACCTGGAATCATTCTGGAAGTGAATAAAACCGCATGGAGCAGCAATGATGCACAGGCATAACAAAAAATACTATAACCTGCCCACATTATTGCTACTGGTGGTACAATAAGGATATCTTATGCATTGGATAAACTTTGGTGAAACCACTTTGCCCTGATGATGCCCAGTTGAGGGCTCCTTTCATGTCACTTGCAGAAGCTGGAGTGAAGGATGAGAGCTCAATCCCACCCCATGGTAGCTCTTGGGACTCAAACATAGGCTTGCTAATCTCGTGATCCAACCACTTGAGCCACTGTGTTCCAGTATGCCATAGGTGGCTTCGTGTTTTTAATCTTAGTGCATTGCACTTATGTGAGATGAGTACCAGTGCAAATTATATAAACCAATAAGCAAACATTCAGGGAAAATACTGATGCTAACATTTTTGTCTATAAATATTGTAAAAGGTTAGGTATACTTAGTTGGCACAAATTAAGATGGGATTTTCTTTGTTTTAAAAAAGGGCTCTACTGTATCAGATACTTGATTTTTCTTCTCTTCAACCACCAATTGGGTTCCACTTTAATTGCTTCATTAAACTATTTCAAAGTCCATCTGAAAACCTCATTTGTTCCTTCTTAACTTCATTTCCCTTCTGATGCCCTGCTCTGAGAATGAATTATGGAAATTGGAGAAAAAATAATTGGTTGCCAGACGAAAAACTGGTGGGAATAAGTAGGGAATGCTGTATATGAATAATAACTCAGAGGCATTAAATAATAGCAGAAGAGAGAAAAGTATAGGTCATTGAAGAGATGAATCTTGTTAATACTTCTTCAGTGTTAAAGAAAAGAATGTTAGGGCTTTTCAATTAAGTGTTTATAGACGTATCATTTTGGGTTTAATTAAAAAAACTAAATATATTATGTAATAACTTTAATTGATTTTTTTTGCACTAAGAAAAATTTAAAGTAATCAATGAAAGCAAATGCTTAATTTAAATTGGTTTTATGAAAATGTTAATCATTTGACTGAGTGGATCACAAATGAATGCATAAAAAATGTATGGTACTCAAAGGATGTTCATAATCTCCCCAAGAGTTGTTTAATATTAAAATACTTAAAGCATTTAGATTAGGTTATAGTTAGATCTGAAAGTTTTGATTTAATTTCTGACAATTACTGTTAGCTTGCATTAAAAGAAAACTTGAAAATTCTAAGGCATCAGCTAAAATTTCATTTTGATGGAAAAATCAATTTACACAATGAAAGTCTGAGACTTTAACAATGTTATCAAAATGTTATTATTTTAAAATCGTGCATTTTTTTGCTGTGGCTGCAAAGCATAACTGTGCTATATAAATATGACCCCATCTCTGCTTTTGTTGGGCAGCCATTGCATCAAAAATATTTGTTTGGAAGCCATCCAAAGTCAAGTTAAAATCTTGATTCTTCAAGAATTCCCTTCTTAAAATATATCCAGGTGCTACCCAGGTACACAGTGAAATGCAACTGCTTGTAGAAAAATGATGAACAGATGGACAATATCAAACCAGGAAATTGAACAGCAGGTCATACAACCACCATGCAATACGTCATCATCATTAATATTGTACTGATAATTCTTACGTCACCACTACTGAACAAGTATCACAATGACAGCATTTCTGAACTTAACACAAACAAGAGCTTTTTCCACCTTCATGCTGGTCTACCTGAAAAGAATGGACAAGACAGAATAACATTGAACATCACTTTACACTTGAATGGCACCTATCATTTTGATGCCCATTCCACTAATGTGCAGAATTCCCTTTGGAGCTCTTTGCAGTCTCTTTTAAACTCTGAACAGCTTAGTGCAATCAACAAACCTAGCTTTTTCACTAGTGATGCCCCAGTTCCAGATCATTTATAAGCACTGGAACTAGGGCAGGACTAGAAGGATCCCACTAGTTATATCCCTCCATCCTGGGGTGAAATCCAAATCTTTTCCCTACGGGCGTGGCTTGGTGGGCATGGGAGGGGAAGGATATTGCAAAATCTCCATTCCCACCCCACTCCAGGGGAAGTATACTGCAAAATCTCCATTCCCTCCACTCCTGGGGGAAGGATATTGCAAAATCTCCATTTCCACCCCATTCTGGGGCCAGCCAGAGGTGGTATTTGCCGGTTCTCCGAACTACTCAAAATTTCCGCTACCAGTTCTCCAGAACCTATTAGAACCTGATGGATTTCATCCCTGCCTCTATCACATGACATCTATTCCTGCTACTTAATTTCAGTTATTTAGCCAGCTACATATCTGCAGAAAATTGCATCAGCAGAAGAACGTATTCTTGTGAAAGCCTACTGAATCCATCTATGAACAACAACACATACCTAAGCCAGTCTTCTTGATACAGTTCCATTTTTCTGTTATTTTAAAAAACAACATATCAAAAAATGATTTTAAAAATCACATAGGGAATAACTTCTAGACAAATAATAAAAACTAAGAATGATAAGATTCCATTTAGGAATTTAATCCTAAATTTAGGATGAAAGAAAGAACATATACTGTACATGTAAGTCCTTGACTTACAACAGTTTGTTTAGTGACCGTCCAAAGTTACAATGTCACTGAAAAAAGTGACCTATGACCATTTTTCACACTTATGACCATTGTAGCATCCTCATGGTCACTTGACCAAGACTTGGATGCTTGGCAACTGACTCATTATTTATGACGGTTGCAGTGTCCCCATATCATGTGAACCCCTTTTGCGACCTTCTGACAAGCAGAGTCAGTGGGGAAGCCAGATTCACTTAACAACCAGGTTCTTAACTTAACAACTGCAATGATTCATTTAACAGCCATGGCAGGAAAAGTCATCAAGTAGGGCAAAACTCACTTAACAAATGTCTCACTCAGCAACATAAATTTTGGGCTCAATTATGGTCATAAGTTGAGGACAACCTGTGTTTATCATTTTAAATAAAGATATATTTCTGTTTTTTCTTTGTATCACATACCACTTCCCTGTGTATTGTATAAACGTTGAATTTTTAAGAAGTCTAAGAATGTGAGAAGAAAATTATTGCACATGTTTTGATCTAGATGTGGTGGAAGCAAGATTCAAGGATGCAGAAGTTTCGAGGGATATCATGAGTTGTGTTAGTGTAAATAAGACTTGGTAAAATGTCCTATTCTTTTATTTTTTTTCTCCTGGCTTTAAATTCATTTACTTACTGCTTCTTTTCTCCTCTTTGTATTGCGCATAGCTATAGCATCCCCAAAACTGAAGTGGTATGAGGTAAGCGGTTGATGGACAAAGATCTAGATTTTTAGAACTGCTTTGTCAACATTGCAGCGCTCCGTTATCTGGTATCACCATCACAGCTGACATCACTATCTATATCTCAGTTTCTTGTCGATTAGCAGTGTTGTGATTCATGATACTTGCCCTGTATGTAGTTGTGGAAAAAAAGTAAGGATCAGTGACTGGAGAGAAAAGGAATGGAGTTTTCATAATCTTTTCAGATTTTTCCAGAAAAATATCTATTTCACTCTCCAGTAGCAAAAACAACCAAGTTGAAGAAATATATAATGATATGGGTTTTGTGGATGATGAAAGAAATGACTGAGATGTGTTCGAGCATCCTAATTTTATTTATAATTAAGATTAATGAATAGATTGAAAGGGATTTAGCAGATTTGGATTTTATAAAAAGAGCAGTTTCTCTAATAGAATGAAGTCCTTTTCCTTAATGCTTTCTTTTTACGCATTTTTGAAGAGTGGATAACTGCATCATAAAAGTGTGAAGTTTGGCACCTAGAAAATTTTTCTCACTCAGAGAAAATATGAATGGGGTTATTTTACATAAAAATGCAAGGTAAACAACAGCAAGCAGTAAAAATTCTCCTTTCATGATTTTTTTTAAAAATTAAGAAGCAGATTAACCTTTAAAAAGAATTATAAGAAGTAAAGTCAAGCAACGCATACAGTTCATATATTCTGGATTCTGGTTTTTTTTTTAATTAAGGTGACAGGTTTTATAAAGGTGGTTTATTACATCTGAGCTAAAACTGAATAAATCAGTCTTCTTAACTCTTTGTGAGTTTCACTTCCAGTTGCTTCTGTTTTAATGCATTTCTGTATATTACATTGTACTAACAACAAAATTAAAAAATACACAGTAATTTCTACAATTAGGCAAATACAACTGGGTGGAGAAAAAAATACTTGCACTCATCTGATTTTTTGAATTTTTGCACATCTTTGACATTAAATATTAAGAAAAGCTTAATGTGGAAATTATGATAGAAATATGAATCTTAGATGCTGTTGACTCAATTAGACTCCTTTTATATATCAGTAAAATTATGTATGGCCAGAGTTGAACCTGTACAGTAAAATGGCTACATCATCCAGAGAGCCACAGTGATGCAGTGGTTAGAAGGTTACTTCTGCTGACTCCTGGCTGCCTGCAATTTAGCAGTTCAAATCTCACCAGCTGAAGGTTGACTCAGCCTTCCATCCTTCCGAGGTTGGTAAAATGAGGATCCAGATTGTTGGGGGCAATATGCTGACTCTGTAAACCACTTAGAGAGGGCTGTAAAGCACTGTGAAGCAGTATATAAGTGAAACTGCTATTGCTATAAACCCACTGGGTTTATAAACTCTAATTCTATTTTCTGATTTGATATTGTAGCTTGGTACCATGTTTCCCTGAAAATAAGACCCTGTCTTATATTTTTTTTACCACAAAAAAGGCAGTAGATCTTATTTTCGTGTGTGTGTGTGATCCATTGACTTACCTCACTTGCGTGTGTCACCACCAGCCTCCTTTTTGCTGTCAGAGGCCTTCAGGAACATCTTTGGCGGTAAGGCCAGCAAGTCTTTCCCAAAGGCCTCTGCAGCCAATAACAGAGCTCTGGGTCAATCCGGAGCTCTGTTATCAGTTACAGAGACCTTCAGGAAAGCCTTGCCAGCTGCAGAAGAAATGGGTCAAGGGGTGTGAGGCCTGGCTGTAACTCTCTGAAGGTAAGTAGTAGGGCAGCTCCACCCCCACATCCCCGCCCTAGCTTAATTTTTACCCGTGCACCCTGGAGTGGGTGGGGTCTTAATTAGGGCTTATTTTAGGGGGGGGTTATATTGGGCACATGTGTAAAATCAAGCTAGAACTTACTTTCGGAGTAGGTCAAATTTTCGGGGAACACAGTAGTTAATGCTGCCACCACCATCTATCTTCCAGAAGGAGCCTGAGTGGCGCGGTGGCTAAAGTACTGTTTAAGTAAAGCCAGCTGCCTGCAATTCCTGCAAGTTCAATTCTCGCCCGGCTCAAGGTTGACTCAGCCTTCCATCCTTTCAAAGGCAGCTAAATTAAGGACCCGGATTGTGGGGGCAATAAGCTGACTTTGTATAAAAAAGAACACTGCTTGGGGGGGCCGAAAGCCCTACTA